>AWOL01S0015236.1:9524-64146 GCA_000715115.1 Nicotiana otophora | reverse complement strand
CTTCCCTCAGAGCAGGAGTAGCTTCTCGGGATGCCGCAGCCACCGATTTTCCTTCGGGCTCCCGAGCCAAGGAGGGGTCAACCTACCTGTCACTTCCCCCGGATGCCGCCCACTCCTCTTCATCAACGGCCAGCCCGTGGGAGACGAACTCTAGGTCATCATCTTCACGGTAATCCCTGAACCAGAAAAGGAGTCGAGGCCCGGTACCCTGGCCCAGGTACTCTTCTTGTTGCTCCTTCGTACCCGAACTACTACCCTTTTCTTCTTGGTCTCGGCGTCCACGTCCGAGGAGCCCGAAGATTTCCTTTTTTTTCTCCTTTTTTGCAACAGCTCCAGGTTGTCCCGAAGCGGAGGATTTATCGAGTGAGTACAGATCCTCATCTTCGTCCAATGCCCAAAGCTCATTGGTTTTGGGAAAACCTATGAAAGAAAGAGAAGGACTTAGTGGAAATGTCAATTGAGTATGAGAGTAGACTTGGTCGGGGGGAACACTCACCATGGGAATGGGCCTCCCACTTGCCCTTTGAGAGTTTGCGCCATTCACGCTCGGAGTACGATAGTTATTTGCAGATCCCATCAACCCACTCGTTGAAGCGGGGAACTGCGTTGGGGACTCGAGCAACTGCTGCACGATAGTAGAAACTTTCGGGCTAAGTTCCACTTTTCAGGGAATGGAAAGAACTCGGAGGGAATAAGATCCTTGGGTTTTACCCAAACGAATCTCCCCTGCCACCGTCGATCCCTATATCCATCGATGCTCGAAAATGGAGCTTTCCTTGCCCAACGAACGAGCTTTATTAACCCCCCTCTAAAGACTCGGGGACTGTAAAGACAAAGCATGTGGTTGATGGTAAATCGATGTGCTTTAGTGTTATTTACAAAGTGGCGGAGGAGGATTACGATCCTCCAAAAGGACGGGTGAATCTGTCCGAGGCAGACCCCGTACCTTAAACAAAAGTTAAGAAGTATGGGATCCACCGGGGCGAGTGTGAAGGGGTATGTGTAAACAATTAGATACCCCTCCACATATGTGGTGATGTCCTCATCAGGACCGGGGACGACCATCTCCTTGCCCTCCCATTTAAAGTCATCCCAGACCGTAGGGAGAGTATCCTCGGTAATGGAGCATATGTACCTCCATAGCTCCTCGCATCGATCCTGTTGACTGGAGGCTTTTACGACCTTGAAGTCATTTTCTATAGAGCAGCCCCCGGGGACGAAGTTCTTCAAAGGAGGTTCTAGGGCCGCCTCAAGTACGGCCACCTCGGCATCCATGGACGAGTTAGAAGTTGAAGGGACGGTCTGTTGATGCATGGATTTCAAAGTCTTTGCCATCAAATTCTAGGAAATATGAAGATTTGAAGGTGAGGATGAAGATGAGGATGATGAAGGTTTGAAGGTCAAGCTTGAAGATTTAAAGATGGAGTATGAAGATTTGAAGATATATGGAACAATGTATGAAGATTTGAATGGGTTAAGAATAAGTGAAAAGTTCGGAGGTAAATTAAGAAGTTTTGGAATCGAAAAGTAAAAAAGTGAAAAAAGGGACCGGAGCTTTTATAGAGAGGGAGTAATCAATGTGTGACGTTTTGCATTCGGGGACGCAACTACAAGCAAGACTGAAGGACCCCTCGTATCGGAAGGAGTGAATGATTTATCTAGGACCGGGCACGGCAAATTAACGGACTCGGACCAAGCAAAGTTTTGAGACCACGGGAAAAGAAGGAACAGTTGGTCGTGATACATATAGAGCCGTAATATTCGCCTTCAACCGGATATTACGACGCGGATCCCGCCCGATATCAACTGTGGATTGGTATTTACCGGAAAAAGAAGATTTTTACCTTATTTAGACTTGTATTAGGACTAAAATTCCCCTACTATATAAAGGGGAGAATTCATTTTATTGAGGACATTATTGACATGCATATAAAAGCAATAAAAGTTTGTTTTTATCTTCNAATCCTAAGCAACTCATAATTATTATCGAAATAGGGCCTTATTCGGGCTTCCGGGGAAACGAGTACTCTAGACTATATCCACTTTTATGCTAAGCCATTAATGACAATCTTCAAATAAAAAGATACAAATAGATACTGAAAAGTAAAAAATACAGTATAGCCGAAGGGAAAATTTTATATATTCCAAAAATATTTACAAAGGCACCATAAAATGGACTCAAAATAAACAAAAACGAAAATAAAAAATAAGCTAAGGCATCTCCGCCTAATCTTCACCAGAGCCCGACTCAACACCGGAACTCTCGGGCTCATATATCTCTTTTGCCTCGTCCTCAAGCCTTTTTTCCTCTTCAATCTCGGCCGATAGATCAAACCCCCGGGTGTGAATCTCTTTGAGGATCTCCCTCCAGGATAGCCACTTTACATACTCGGCCTTTGTAATTAAGCAGGCCTCGGCTATTTCCACGTCGGTATTATATTAGGCCAGCATCTCTTCGACCTCAGAGGAATCAATCGAGATTGCCTCTAACTTGGACTTCAATGCAGTATACTCTCGGCTGAGAGCCTTGTACATATCCTTTTGTCGGACTTGCTCCTTGAGCGCAAACTCGAGATGGTTGATTTCCATCCGAGATCAATGGAAGCTTTCATGATGAAGCACCGAAACCTAAAAACAAATGAATGAAATGGTGAAGATACGATGAAGTTAAATGAGCCACATAAAGGACACAAGGAAAGGGAAACTTTCCTAGTTCAGTGACTGTTTTGCCTCGTTGAAGAGGCTCGGAGTGCTCACCTTGTTCATCTTTGCCGGTTCCTCTTTGGTCACCAAGCAGCAAAGTTAACTGGCCACTGGGGTCCGGACAATACCCGGGTATCTGATGGGATCATAAATACGACTGTTCTTTTATAGTCAGGATCCATACTCAGAGCAGGGAACTGCTTCACCAGCTTCGGGCTCAAGCTCAACCCACCTGCTTTCGATGGCATGTCTTTGTTCGGGATCTCCAGGTTACCGAACCTAGAATAATCCTCCAATGCGTCGATGTCCACGCCCTTAAAGAACAGGTTGAGGGCCTCGTCTGCGGCCTGGGATGTCTCGTTGGCTTCTCTTTGACGGCCTGAGCCTCGTCAAATAAAAACTCCATATGAGACGGTGACTCTGTAATGTCAATAACACATGCGGCTTCCCTCAGAGCAGGAGTAGCTTCTCGGGATGCCGCAGCCACCGGTTTTCCTTCGGGCTCCCGAGCCAAGGAGGGGTCAACCTACCTGTCACTTCCCCCGGATGCCGCCCACTCCTCTTCATCAACGGCCAGCCCGTGGGAGACGAACTCTAGGTCATCATCTTCACGGTAATCCCTGAACCAGAAAAGGAGTCGAGGCCCGGTACCCTGGCCCAGGTACTCTTCTTGTTGCTCCTTCGTACCCGAACTACTACCCTTTTCTTCTTGGTCTCGGCGTCCACGTCCGAGGAGCCCGAAGATTTCCTTTTTTTTCTTTTTTTTCTCCTTTTTTGCAACAGCTCCAGGTTGTCCCGAAGCGGAGGATTTATCGAGTGAGTACAGATCCTCATCTTCGTCCAATGCCCAAAGCTCATTGGTTTTGGGAAAACCTATGAAAGAAAGAGAAGGACTTAGTGGAAATGTCAATTGAGTATGAGAGTAGACTTGGTCGGGGGGAACACTCACCATGGGAATGGGCCTCCCACTTGCCCTTTGAGAGTTTGCGCCATTCACGCTCGGAGTACGATAGTTATTTGCAGATCCCATCAACCCACTCGTTGAAGCGGGGAACTGCGTTGGGGACTCGAGCAACTGCTGCACGATAGTAGAAACTTTCGGGCTAAGTTCCACTTTTCAGGGAATGGAAAGAACTCGGAGGGAATAAGATCCTTGGGTTTTACCCAAACGAATCTCCCCTGCCACCGTCGATCCCTATATCCATCGATGCTCGAAAATGGAGCTTTCCTTGCCCAACGAACGAGCTTTATTAACCCCCCTCTAAAGACTCGGGGACTGTAAAGACAAAGCATGTGGTTGATGGTAAATCGATGTGCTTTAGTGTTATTTACAAAGTGGCGGAGGAGGATTACGATCCTCCAAAAGGACGGGTGAATCTGTCCGAGGCAGACCCCGTACCTTAAACAAAAGTTAAGAAGTATGGGATCCACCGGGGCGAGTGTGAAGGGGTATGTGTAAACAATTAGATACCCCTCCACATATGTGGTGATGTCCTCATCAGGACCGGGGACGACCATCTCCTTGCCCTCCCATTTAAAGTCATCCCAGACCGTAGGGAGAGTATCCTCGGTAATGGAGCATATGTACCTCCATAGCTCCTCGCATCGATCCTGTTGACTGGAGGCTTTTACGACCTTGAAGTCATTTTCTATAGAGCAGCCCCCGGGGACGAAGTTCTTCAAAGGAGGTTCTAGGGCCGCCTCAAGTACGGCCACCTCGGCATCCATGGACGAGTTAGAAGTTGAAGGGACGGTCTGTTGATGCATGGATTTCAAAGTCTTTGCCATCAAATTCTAGGAAATATGAAGATTTGAAGGTGAGGATGAAGATGAGGATGATGAAGGTTTGAAGGTCAAGCTTGAAGATTTAAAGATGGAGTATGAAGATTTGAAGATATATGGAACAATGTATGAAGATTTGAATGGGTTAAGAATAAGTGAAAAGTTCGGAGGTAAATTAAGAAGTTTTGGAATCGAAAAGTAAAAAAGTGAAAAAAGGGACCGGAGCTTTTATAGAGAGGGAGTAATCAATGTGTGACGTTTTGCATTCGGGGACGCAACTACAAGCAAGACTGAAGGACCCCTCGTATCGGAAGGAGTGAATGATTTATCTAGGACCGGGCACGGCAAATTAACGGACTCGGACCAAGCAAAGTTTTGAGACCACGGGAAAAGAAGGAACAGTTGGTCGTGATACATATAGAGCCGTAATATTCGCCTTCAACCGGATATTACGACGCGGATCCCGCCCGATATCAACTGTGGATTGGTATTTACCGGAAAAAGAAGATTTTTACCTTATTTAGACTTGTATTAGGACTAAAATTCCCCTACTATATAAAGGGGAGAATTCATTTTATTGAGGACATTATTGACATGCATATAAAAGCAATAAAAGTTTGTTTTTATCTTCTAACTATTATTCAAAGTGTTCTTGAGTTATTCTCTTCTTTAATCGCAACTGAGCTTATATCGAGGGTCCGATCGAGGCCGAATTTCAGTGTCCAACTTAAGATCAGTCTTGATCGTCATATTACGATTGGTTTGATTGTTCATTCTTTCTTTAATCTAATTACTTGATATCCTTAGATCATTCATATTGAATTAAATCACGTATCCTTTAAATCGCGTATAAATTTAATTGTTACTCATTTTTTAGGGTAAACAAAGTCTTATTTAACCTGTTGATTTTTGTTCTCGAGTGAGATAATTGGATCTTTGCTAGACATCACTTGAACACCGAGCAAAAATATCAAGAAAGTTTGGTAATCAATTAATTATTGTCAAAAAAATTCAAGCAACTTTAATTTGTTTATAAACGTACATTATTTGTTTTTCTTTATGTAAAATTTGAAAAGCTTGTTCAAAGGATAAAAGTCTAATAATGTGAGAAAACTTAACGGGATTGTACTGAGCTAGAATAGACACTTAAAAAATATGCAAAAAAAAATAATATGTACAATCAAATATCTCTATAAGGGCATTGTTTGTTCCGATAAAAAAACTTGATTATAGTGAAATGATATTATAACGCTATTATAGAATTGACCGTAGTACTTAATAATTCACCTATTTCATTTGATGTGTCTTATTTATCCTGAATAGGAATTGTAAATTTTGTACTTTTAAACTAAAGATCATATATCATATCATATACTATATTATAAGCATGAAGAATAAAAGTTGAATGTGAAAGATCAAAATGACCCTACAATATTATTAGACTTTAATACCCTTAAAAGTTATACATTAATAATACCTTCAATATTAATAATAAAAGTTAGTTTTGTAACATTAAATTTGACTTGGAATTATCAAAGAATTTATTAAGGTACATGTATCTAAATTCTTTACTTTACAAAGATAAGCTCTTTAACTTCCCATGTGTATAATAATTGTTTTGAGCTAACATTTACGGTTCATACATTTTATCTTCTCCTTCTATTTTTCTTAGCTTACATTTTTAGATTGTTATGATTTCTATATGCAATTCTTTTCTTATAAATGCAATCATGATTCAAAGCGTTTTACCATCCATGTACAAAACGATACAATTTTTTTAATTTTGTACTAATTATATGGGATAGACAAAAAGTAACACTTGAATTTTATAGTCTTAAACATAGCATGATATTTGTATAAAGGGGTGTCGATAAAAGTAAGATGGAATAGTGTAATTAAAAATTTACTAAATATAAAAAAGTAATACTATTCTGCTTAAGACCAGTATTTAAAAGGCGTTTTCAGGGCAAGACACACCAAAAGTGCCCTGAGGCGATATTTGGGGGCGAAAGTCTCAAGAAACGTACACCCAGCAATTCGGGGCGTACATCCGGGCGTTGGGATACATTTTTGTAGTGAGGCATAAGCCCTAGAGACTTTTTCAAAGTAAAACAAATTTTGATGAATAAGTCTTTCATATAATACCTAAATTCTCAAAAGTCCGCTTGTAATTACTCAAAAGTTTTAAAAAACGAACTGAAGCATTAAATTTAAAAGTCAAGACCGTTCTTATTGATAGAAGCCCTAATTTATGGTCATTCCCAATTATTTATCTTGTCCGCTAGTCTACTATTATCTTCCAAAAGTAACTAATAGTCATTTTGTTTTTGCAAAGACAAAGAGAACTGCATTCCCGTTCATAGCAGCAAGTTCAAAGTTCAAATTGCAGGTTAGTCATCCTTTTTATTCCTCCTTGTAGAAAACTTTATTCTTTTCAACTCAAGTTACTTGTGCTTGTAAGTAGCATATAATGGATTGTTTTGAATATTTTTTATTTGGAATGGAGCACATCTATATATATTTTTTACATATTTATAAATTTTTTTAATTTTTATGTAATTTTACATATCTATAAATATTTACTTTAATTATATTATATTATGAAATATTACAAATTAAATACCCATGGAGCTTACGTCTCGCTAAGGCATATGTAAAACGTCTCGCCTTATACTTACGCCTTTTAAAACACTGCCTAAGACAAACTAAAATGAAAAGCTAAGATATATAAGTTTGAGAAGTATATCAAACCGAAATCCAATCAGACTAACTATTTTGATGTATTAATAAGTGTTTCTTTCCTTAATTAAAATACGGATTGAAAAAACTAAAAAAAACGGAAATACAAATCAAAACAGGCTACTCCTAGCCGCCGCCCCAAAACCTTTATATACTCATCAAATCATTCTCCGCCGCACTCTTTTCTCTCTTTGTCTGACGGAATCAAAAATTTCAGGTACTCTTTCCCACAGCAAATAAAATTGTATGTTCTCAATTCCAATATCATTGCTGTTGCTTATACAATTTTATTTACTTTCTTATTTGCTTATTCCCATGTGATAATTGCTCGAAGGTTTTACTCTAATGTACTTGGTTATTTACTAATTCATCTGTGTGATGCACTTTGTTTTGGGTCTATCCGTAAAAGAATGATATCTTCATGTATTTAGAAATAATTTACTTTAAACTTTATGTTTTACCCCATGACAGAGCTAGAATTTTAACTAAGGAAGGTCAAAATACAAAGAAACAAACTCAGGAAGAAGTCAAGAGGTGTGAAAGAGTGTATATACATAAAATAAAATAAAAATTATCTAGCTACATAATGTAATTTTCAACAAAGGGGTATCAGCTGACACCCTTGAGTACATGTGGCTCCACCATTAGTTTTACCTATTATTTATAGTCACACAAATATTTATGGCTTGTTTTAGACCACAAGTTTCAAAAATCTGTCTTCCTTCTCTAAACTCCATATCCAGTCAAAGTGCATGACATAAATTGGAATGGAGGGAGTAATTGTTATATGTCTCTAAGGCAAATATGCATGGTTGAATTTTAATTGGAATGCTCTTGATATTTGAAAATTATATGGACAAGGAATTAAGAGGTAATTTGGCTTGAAGGGGAGATTAATTAGAAATTATCTTACTTTTAGTCCAGAGTAAACTTGAGAAAATTCTAAGTATGTCAATATGAATAGCTGGAAGTTTGTAATTCCTGAAGTTTAGTAGTGTTATTTTCGTAATGTTCATAGCTTCAATGGCATAAACCTTTTTTCTAATTAAAAAAAAAAAACTACTAACACATGATCAGATGCAAATCCAAGATTTAAACTTCATATGTTCGAAATCAAAATTCTACCACAAGCCATTTGATTTACTGAGTTTGAAATCTATTGTGTACTTATTTAGTGTGTTTTTAACACATGGGTGCGAGACAAAGCTATTGCGTTCGGATGAACCAATAACTTGTGCACTAAACCTGCTCTTGCACGTGATCCTTTTTTTTTTCTTGTTTAGCTGCTCTAGTGGTGGGCACCCTCCACTTCCAACCAAGAGATTGTGAGTTCGAGTCGCCCCAAGAGTAAGGTGGGGAGTTCTTGGAGGGAGGGAGCCGAGGGTCTATCGTAAACAGCCTCTCTACCCCATGGTAGGGGTAAGGTCTGCGTACATATTATTCTCCCAGACCCTCTTAGTAGGATTATACTGGGTTGTTGTTGTTGTTGTTGTTGTTTAGTTGCTGCTAAACTAAGGTTAAGTGAAATGTAGACCAAGTACTTCTTTGTGTTACTTGATGCATGTGCTCTTTGGGATCGATGTTCAGTCGTTACTTCTCTGTGATAGTTGATTCGCTAGTTTGGTTTGTAAAATCATATGCAAATCATTATATCTCATGGCTGAAAACCAAATTTATTGAACCAGATGGCTAAGTTTCTGTAAATCTGTTTGTTGTTCTCTCCCTTGTTTCTCCGCTCATATTTATGCGTGAAAGGATTTATTGAGCTCCATCCTTAACTTGTTCAAAAGTTGATAGGCTGATCAAGTTCTAATTTTGAATTCTTTAAACTTAGTTTTCTGGCCCTTGTTTCTCTAACTTTTTAAGATTAATTTCCTTCAGAAACCTATATTGAGCTCTTTGCTGGTGTACACACTACAATAATGGGGGATGAAATTGCTGAAATCGATGACATTGAATTCGCGCAACAGATGCTGAGCATAAAAGAATACAAGTGTGGTGAAGATAAAAGCAGCGGAATGAAAAAAGTAGAGAAGAGTCAGAAGATTACTCTTTCTAAATTTCCAGAAAGAATCATAGTTTAACATCCTAGTGAAGATTCCACCAAGATATATTAATAAGAATGTCATGCCTGTCTGCAAAACATGGAAAGAAATGTGCTTCAGAAGGTCTTTCATTGAGCAAAATTTCATGGAATCGAAATCAGAATTGCTAATACAGGAAGCAGCAGGAAGGCATATGAAAACAAAGCTGATAGAGATTGGAAAAGAACTTGAATGTGAATCGCGTGATCTTGGAATAAATCAATTACGTAAGATTCATTCTAGCTGTGATGGATTTCTATTGATGAATGAACCGCGGATCGCTTGGAAGCTACAAGTGATAAATCCAGCAACAAAGTTCTGCCTCACTATCCCTAAATGCCTTTCAGGTTGTCAACATACAGCTTGTAGTGCAGCTCTTGGGTTTGACTCTTCGACAAAACAGTATAAAGTAGTGCATGTTATGACAGATTCTTATGGTTTAGAAATATTTAATCTGAGCAGTGGTGATGAACACTGGGAACGAGTCTCTGGTCCATGGGAAGATCCTAATGATCGGCCATTTGACCCAGTTAAGTTTAACTGGAAAGATCTAGTGTCGATAAATGGAAGGATTCTGCATTGGTATGTTGATTCAAGTGAATATATCATATCGATGCAAGTAAACGAGGCAAGATTCAGTAGAACGTATCTTCCAAAATGTGGTGAAGTGATTAAAACGAACAATTATTCATTGGTAGAGTTGGGTGGATTTCTTTCTTTTATCAACAGTGATTCTGAGACAATAATGGATGTTTGGATTTTGGAGGATTTTCAAGGGCAAGTTTGGTCGAAGAAACATAGAATCGTGGCAGAGTCGATAAATTATATCTGTCCATACAAATCAGCAAGACAGAATGAGAGAACAATGCCAGAACTTGGGAAACTTGTCATTGTTGCTGGAGCGAGGAATGGTGAAGTATTGATTCTTAAGCATAAGAACTCTAGCGGATACATATATGACACAAAGAGTAGGGTGATGAAGATTTTCAGCAGTAACATGAGGAACTTAGAATCTTTTGTACCGCACAAGGACAGCCTCTTTAGTATGAGGAGGATCTCCTAGTATCTTGGTTTAATTCAGAACAGCCTTCTATCTAACTTAGGTTCGCGAACAGGAGTAGGAAGACTTCAACTTTGATTTTTGAATTGTATGTTAGTTGCTCATACTTTGTCTAGCGTTAATAGTGAATTTTTCTTGCTTATACAGTTAATACTTATGCATTTTATATTTGAGTTGCTTCTTTGATCCTTGTTGTTAGATTTTCTCTTAGAACAGTTAAGTATGTTTCTTACTTGTACAGATGAGGAACATCCCTTTGTATCATACGAAGGGAATATAACGAAGATGTTAGAGGCAGTGTAACATATTTAAAAGCTGTTTGAACAAGAAGCTCTATCTATTATCTAGCTAGATACCATTAATAATAACTGACTAGTCTTTCTATTGCCATTGAAACACTGAAAGAAATATAACTGACTAGTCTCTCTATTGTATTAGTATCTTCTGTGACAAAAGAAATGAAAACATGTACATTTATTTGAGAGAACTACAGAAATACGACAGAATGAAAGAGGATCATTCTGCTGGCTCCTAGTTGTTCCCTAGCAGCCAATTTCTGTAAATTCAACAGTTCCCACGTGGCTCTTAACAAGATGTCCGTTCACTAAGCAGCAAGAGAAGGCGGCAAATGCATCAAGCTCCCAGTTGCCTTTCATCAGCAGAAGGTGCCACCCTGAATAAGGATTCAACATCTCTTAGTGTCAAGACGGGCTGATCTCTAAGTTGCTCGGACATGGGTGTGGGTATCCGATACAGGTGCAGATCTAGAGGTCGGGTCATTCGAGTAAATTCTAAGATTCGGGGATACGGATCCTAGTACGGATACGGGTGTGGGGATCCGACTAAAAATAATTCGAAAAAATAAAAAAATAAAAAAATCTCTAAATTATGAGAAATTTTGTCGAATACTTATGTATAGCTTGTAAAGATTGGATTTATTTTTTATTCTCAAATTGTAGATAAGTAAAGGATTGATTTCCTAGATAAGGTATGCTATTGTCTTCAAATTTATTCTAGTTTTGGTTCTGATCAGGAATCAAATTGTATCTCGTCTCGAATTTTTTCATCTGTCGTGGTCAAAGTACCAAAATCGTTTGACCAGATCCGGTACGGATCCCATACCCACACCCACATTAGTGTGTGCGGCACCTAAACTGTCGGGTAAGTTGATCTTGATTCTTTCTGTTGCCACTAACAAATGCACCGATGTTCCTGCTCTTATTCAACTTATATAAGCTCTCCTCAACTGTGTCTTTCACTATAAAACGATGAACGAGAGTCATGTTCCTGCCCAATTCGATGCGTCCTGCCAATAGCTTGTGCCTCTGCTGCATGATCTAACACATCAAGCACGTCATTCCAACTGCTAAAGAATGGAACCTTTGTCGCTTGGTTCGTGGAAGTAATCCATAAAATTCTTCTTGTGACAGCTTCAATCTTTGTACTATTTGAACCTCAGACATTTACAGAGGCTTCAGAATTCTCAGAGACTATAGAAGAAGATGGATATGACTTATTCTTACTGTCATCAGCATAAGCAATATTTCCGCAGTCAGTATGCTGTCTACAATAGTTGGGCACATTAATTAGTTAACTTAAGGCTTCCCATGGAGGGCTAATATCTTCTCTGCCATTGCAAACAAACATTAACAACAAATGACATGCCCGCAATGGAAAACCATCTTTTGGTTATTGAGCTTCTCTTGGCAAACAAGGCATGTATCTTCCTCAATTCTTGCTTGGTATTCCGTTTTTCTTCTGCATGAGCCGCTGAGCCCATTGTGACTTGAACTATTGTTGAATTTCCAGTACTTGCAAAATGATAGTATTTTGTTTAGATTGAACCAAACCCTTCAAGTAGCGAAATTGTCCCTTTGTTCTTGATAAAGAAGATAAAAAGAAAAACATTTCGCTGGACCATTCAGCACTGCCTGCATCTAATTCTCCTTGATCTAAGGCATCAATAGATTTGTCATTTTCATCCTCTTTTAGGCGTAGTCGAGAAGTTGCTATCATAATCTCATCATGAACACGTAGAACATGCGCTGGAGCTGTCAGCTTTGCTTGCGCATACTCAAGAAGCTGCAGCTGCTTTTTGGCTGTCGATATATACACCTTCAGCATCTAACAGGCCCCTGGAGTTTCTCTTAATAAGGCCCAACTCAGAGGGAGCTTTGGACACCATAATGTTTTCTAAGTCCCTCTTCTTTCCAAAATCTTCACATTCGGTTGTAGCTGAACCTGAATTCTTGTCTGTTCGGGCTAAAGTTGTATATAAACGATTCAGTGCAGACTTCTTCTTCTGCAGGTCTACAGCCGATGTAATCACCTCAACACACTTCCCTTTGTCAAGACGAAAAAGTCATTTAGTTCGCAGTGAACACATAATACCCCATCAGCATCCGCGTAGAATTCCGGACAGTTTTTAAAACGAGCAATATCCTCCTTCCTAGGATTGCCTAGTTGTTGTGTTCTTGAAATGATTTACTGATGATATTTGTTGAATTTCAAATGGGAAGAGACATGAGAAAATTGAGACGAAAAGAGTTCTTCTAAATGGACCGAGAGGCTCAGTTGATGCAGGTGAAGGCTCAGGTGATGCAGTTGAAGTCTCAGTTGATGCAGTTGAAGGCTCAGATTGCAGCCCGTGAGGTAGACCATAAGGCGATGTTAATGCAGGAAGAGTGTGAGAATGCAAACCTGTTGATAGCTCGAAAGGCTGCATTAATGAGTAGTGAGGCACGTATTCAGGTTCAGGAGCAGATTATCGAGATTCAGGACTAGAGTATCGATATTCTGGAGCAGATTGTGGAGATTCAGGACCAGATTATCGAGACAGTTAGACAGCAATTGGCAGAGTTGGAAGTAGCTGTTTTTTAGAAACACTCAGTATCTCAATGGCCTAGAGCCGCAGGTTGCAGGCATGGAGGCCCTGCCATTTTTCGAGAGTGGCTGGCAGCAATGGGAAGCATCCTCTAATATATGAATTGATCACCAGATTCGGATGGCTCATCATAGGATGGTTTAGCATAGGCTGCATTTTTCCTCTTTCCAGTTATATAAAAAAAAAAAGGAGACAGTTTAGTTTTTGTTATTATATTGGTAATTAACATT
The DNA here is from genome assembly GCA_000715115.1 of Nicotiana otophora. NCBI lineage: Eukaryota > Viridiplantae > Streptophyta > Magnoliopsida > Solanales > Solanaceae > Nicotiana > Nicotiana otophora. The sequence goes on along the minus strand of AWOL01S0015236.1, from coordinate 50,664 downwards.
TGAGTTTTACTTTGATATTTGACATTTGAACCTTGTCTAATCTCTAATTCATGTTTTCAGCTTGTGCGCACATATGTCACTGCTGGTTTTTATCTCCAATTCGTGAAGCATTTCAATTGATATGAACAACAAAGAGAGTGGGATCGAAAGTGGTAGTTGAATAGGTACTTGATTTCTTAGAAAAAGGAAAAAGCTAGGGCAAATACGCTAGTTCTGTAAATATGACGAGGATGCAATGTCTGGATAGAATGGTGACATTAGAACATTTCATCAGTGCTTGGTCTTGCAAGTTTCAAACTTTTGGAGTGTTGGAAAAACTTATGTTTATATTACCTCGCACGTTCCAATTTTTGTAGTGCTGGAGAAACTTATCTTTATCTTTCGTTGCAAGTTCCACACTTTGTATATGGTAAAAGAAAAACATCTAACAGTTGATTAATGGGACAAGCACTTGGTAGTCTTCTTGGTTTTACCGTTCTACTTATCCTTCAGAAATTTTGCCCAAAGTTGATGTTTTGCTCTCTTGATTGTCTAAATATTTGAGCAAAATCTATTCTGACATCCAAAAATATATATAGTACAGGGAAGACAACATATATGATAACTCCATGGATAGATATTTCGCAGCATGTTCTAACCTCCTCTGCAAACACATAATTTATACAGTATCTTGCCTCTAAATATCAATTAAAGGAACAGTTCAATCTAACTTAACTCTTAAAAGAAATCTGAATTATTCTAAAGTAACAGAAAACAAAATCCAGGAAAACATGGCAGAGCCTAGCCAAAAAAAGAATCTGTAGTTCCATACATTATAAGATAAACTCCAGAAGAAAATACTGAATGCAAATTGAGTGCACCGCGAAGAAAGAGGCTCCATCTTCCACATGCTGAAGTAGTTTCACAGATTATCTTTTGCAACAGCTAGTAGCTAACCTGCGTCATGGTTGAACTGCAAAGATTTCAGAGTTATTCAATCATGCGAAAGAAACCAAGAAATATGGAGAAATTGTACGAACTCACATCATGCAAAGCTACGGTTTGCATCTACATTAACGTCTACTTCTGCCTTAGAACCATCATTATCTGCGAGCAAACTTCCATTATATCCTTCAGGGGATTCAACAGTTACAATAATCTCTGCCTTCAGCTTCTCATGTTTCTCTTTCAACTCAGGGAAACTCATAGCAGCTGCAAGACTCTGCTTTATTTGCTGTTCTAAGGCCTGAATTTTTGCCTTTGACTCTGCATCTGCTATCTTTCCAGCCTTTGCTACCTCCATTTTTAACAAATCAATCTTGTTTTTCAAATCTGTCGAACTCACGACGTCTTCCATAACCTTGTTAATTTCATTGTTAAATTCATCAATTTTTCTCTTGGCATCAGGTAGTGATGGTGGGTTGACATGCAAACCTAAAGATTCAAAAACGCCAGCAAATTCTGTCTCCATTTCATCTTTAAGTTGCACAATTTTCTCCTTTAGCCCCTGGTCTAAATCCATAACTGTTGATACCCCAGTACTCTCGATTTCAGCCTTCAATTTATCAATCTTCTCCTTCAAATCAGGGCGATTCATGGTTTCTTTTAACCTCTTATTGATCTCCTCCTTCATTTTGTTTACCTTGCTATTTTTCTCGGAGAGTTTGTGGGCTTTAGACATTTCTTGTAACATCTCAAGCTTATTCTTTAGACTAGCATAATTCGGAGCAGCAGACATGTTTCTGTTGAATTCATCCTTAAGCTGGTCAAGCTTTTCCTTCAGAGCAGGATGCATTGACTGGTCGTTTGAGTTCCTTGTTTTTGCAAATTCTTCTCGCACCATGACAAACTTTTCCTCCAAACCTAAAGCTTTAGCAGCCTCAGAAAATTCATAATCAATTTCTCTTCTCAACTTTTCTATCATCTCATTCAGGCCTGACACTGGAATCTTCCCAGATGATTCCTTTGCTTTCAGGATCTCTTGCTTTAACTTTTCAACCTCATCCATTAACTCCACATCCGGAGTCCCAGGTGGAAGAAGAGGTTCTTCTTTCTTTTTCATGTTGACCTTCCTTTTTGGATCAATGGGAACTCCCTCCTGGAAGCCACCCAGTTTTCGGAACTTAAGCATCCTGTGCCTTAACAGCTCTTGAGTGTCCATTTTCGTAAGTTCCTACAAGGATGGATTGTGTTTAGCAAAAGCTGAAAGTAAAATTTCTGGAAATAGAAATTTTGATATACTCACATCCATTGATTCTTCAATTGCAGTTTTTATCTGCTGTGAAGTCCAATATGGATCAGCATGTGCACCACCAAGAGGCTCCTGCAACACAATTAAAACCATTTATTTACCACCGATGAAAGTGAATCACTTTTCTGTGTCAAATGACATATATTCACCCAAATTTACCAACTGTCAAGGAATAGTTGCAAGGCAGATAATAAGCAATATGGTAATTCAGAGATTATGAAACATCAATTATGACTCTGCTAGGAGATTGCAAGGGTCAGAAACGGAAGACAATTCACAGATGAGAAATTCACACTTCTTCTTTTAGCATTTCAAATTTGTTAGCTAATTGGAAAAATATGTAAGTGATGAAGAAGAATGAGATTTTGATCAATTAGGCAGATACAGCAATGAAGTAATATTACAGGAATGGAACCATCAGCAATTTGAAGCTTGCACAGCTCTTGAGCAGTTATCTTGAGTTTCTCAGCTGCCTGAAATGAAATGAAGCCATACTCAGCAATAATTTTCACAGCTTTTCTGGATTAACACTATTGAATTTTAACTATAGCAACCTTAGGAGAAGCTTTTGCGGTCTTCCATAAAATTGCTGCACATGCTTCTGGGCTGTGAATTACAAGTGGGAATTGAGAACGGTAAGCATACATCACTATCAAGTATGACAGTCAAGAACACCATACAGAAAACTGGGTCTGAGTAGGTGAATCAAAAAATACAAAAGAAAAGTACCACGATTATCTGATTGAAAGATTAAGGGTGCGTTACAGCAAGATACTAATTGTATTGAGTTTGTTAATAGTTGTATTGCCAAAAAGAAGATTGCCCTCCCAGATTCGTTTTTCCGCAGAGTTTATTGATTTGAAATGAGATTGGGTAGTCCAAGAATAAGAGCAAAAGGAATAAGATTAGATGGTTCAGCATTAGGACATCCAAACAGAGATTATGTTTTCAAGTATTGGTCTGGTGTTTTACAGCTAATAGTCGATGTATTAAATTTGTTTCTGAAGTAGACATGGCCTACCGCCAAGGTGCTAACCACCTTTAAAATTGATGAAAAGCTGAAACAATAATTTCTTATGTTATTTATTTATTTTTTGATATAGGTGGTGTACGGGCCAATTTGTGCACACCTCGACTATTCCACCAAGTACCTGCTACTCCTCACCAGCACAGGTACTCGATAACTCTGTTCACCAAGGCTAAGACAGTTGGGAAGCTAAAACTATAAAATTGATGGAAAATTTCTTGAGAGCTTATGAATTGTCATTCACCACATATTTAGTCTGCAAGCAGTATACACCTCTCCATATCCATCTCAAAAATATATCATAAAACACCATTTTTCTTCATAGTAAAAGTCGACAGTTTTAGAGGCACCTGGCAACATAGAAGACGGCATTTTCAAGCATTAACAATTTATTAGCACAACCAATAGCCAGAGCTCCACCAGAACCCCCTTCTCCCATAACAATGGAAATAATTGGTACTTTCAAACCAAACATAGTCCTCAAGTTATGAGCTATGGCTTCCCCCTGCATGAAAGCATTACAAACTATTCAGTTTTGCAATAACCAATGGGGAAAAAGCATGCTACATCAGTTTTGTGTACATACTTGACCTAGTTCCTCTGATTTGAGGTCAGCATATGCCCCTGGTGTGTCAATGAAGGTGATAATCGGGAAACCGTGATGATCAGCATAGTACATCATTCGCAGAGCCTTCCTATAGCTGTTTAACAAGTATTCTTTTCTTACTATTGTAGGCTCACATACTACATAGAAGTGGCTTTATCTAAACTCGTACAGAAATATTCAAAGCTCAAACAGGATGGAACCACATACCCATGCGGCGTAGGCATCCCAAAGTTACGTTGTATGTTCTCCTTTGTGTTGCGTCCTTTTTGATGACCCATGAACATATAGCTTCTACCATTTATTGTGCCAAGGCCAGTGACAATGGCAGGATCGTCATACCCAGCTCGGTCACCGTGAAGCTCCACAAACTGCAAATTCAGCATTTACAATTTTACATTGTTAGAATTTCCAACAGTAATTAGCATATGGAAAAGAGAACAGAAACAGTCTGCAATTGTTTTAAATTTGATAAGCAAGCGAGAGTCATTGAATTTACTAGACCTTCTCAGTAATATTAAAGATGTGATCAAGGAAAGTTGGCCTGTTAGGATGCCTTGCAATATTCACTCTTTGTATAGGAGTCAGATGCGTGTAAAGATCTTTTAGAGCCTGAAAAGGACAGTAAAGATGTCAGCAAACCAGCTACATTATATTGTTAGCTAAAATAATGTTGACCTTCGAGGTTAGTGCTGATACAATGTTCTCACCTTCATACCTTTCTCCAAACATTATAAAAGAATAAAAGGCATGTGTCGCAAAACACAAATCTTTTCTATCCTTTATTTCAGCATCCAACTCAAAATGAAAAAGTAGGTAATTTTATCACAAATATTCAAAATCAAATTCTTTTCTAGAGATCAGAATCTTATGATTTCCCTGTGACCTCCCCAGATTGCTCTTGTTGTCTTCTCTAGTTCCCCCTAGCATATACATCCCTTACAGAGCATAAAATGATGATGATGATGCACTTGGAAAGGATTTCAGTAAAGGGCCACTATTGGTTTCTCCGCAAATGATAAAATATACATGGATTGAGACACATTTCTTAGCAATTTAGCAGCAATTGCAGTAATGCAACAAATATTTCTCACGGAAAAAGAAAAAGAAAAAAGGAGGATGTCCAAATTTTCTTCCTTCTTTTTATTTGATAAGGATTATCCTAAAATACTTTTATTCAGGTATAACGTTTTTCACAAAATGCACAGTACTGACCAAAATTTTCCTAAACAAAATTGAAAGAAAAAAAGGAAGGAGGAGATTACAAGTACTGTCTCATGGTATCAATACTGAAATTCAAAATAATCTGAAAAAAATCTATAAAGAAGATTGTGGAAACACCTAGAATTGACCTCCAATAGTAACTTCTTCTTAATAACAGCAGAAGTACATTAAGCAACAAAAGGTCAATTGTCTTGTTTTTCTTTAATAAGTGGAAGGCCATTTTTGTCATTCAAACCTGTTGGTATTTGTTCTCGAGGGAGATAATTTGGTCACTGAAATCCAATCCAGTTTCATTTGCCATCTTTTGAACCTGCATCCAAGAATCAGTTACAATTGACAAATGTTTAGTGTTCTACATTGATATAAGAGGTAATATCTCTTGAGACAACATATATGGCATTAGGTCATGAAACCTACGTCAATGATTTTCTTCTGCAGATCCATAAGAGGTTTCTCAAAATCCAATGTCACCGGCTTTTGCCTTTCTTTCAATGGCTTGAAAGGTGATAAATGACTGAGGACTCCACCCTTGACATTAAGGTCAGGATCCTCTGGCCAAGGATACTCGTGCTTCTTTACCTTTCGAACCTTAGCAGAGACGGCAAAATCTCTCTTTTTAGAACCCAATCGTGCTCTGCCCAGGGCTTTCAATGGCACGCCGCAGACACCATTTCTTGAGCTACGAAGAAGGTCTGAAGCCGAAGTTTTAGAAGCCAAATTTCCACTGAATGTCACGGGAGGATGTGAAGTTGAAGCCATTCTCCAGTTTCTGCAATAGGTTAGCCTAATCAATTTCACGTAAAGAGGGGAAAGTGCACAAAATTTAGAATCTAAAAGAATATAGCCCACCAATGACATAATTGTGAAATCAATTAGCTTCAAAGCACAGTCAATGTTTCGATCGGATACTTTCAAGCATACATGAATGACGAAACTAACAAACATAAATTTCACTGCACATAGTTAGACCTATCACCTAGCTATGCAGAGAAGCATATTCAGACACTAGCAAAAGATTTAATCTCTATGCACCCTTCAGCAGCAAACTCAAAATCAAACTAAAAACAGTTACTAAATCGATAAAAAACAGCTACCCTGCACAAGCTAGAGATTGCAGCAAAGGAAATTAAAAAAAACATATGCAAATAAACACCAAATTAACAAAAACATCAAGCACCAAAAATTTTGAGGTAACTAGTACCTGCGGCAGATATACCTTGCTCCAAGTGATGTGACGGGGCAACGCTTCGTCGAAACATTTACTAGATATGTATATATAGATAATAAGCAAATTGTTTGGAAATAAATATAGAAAATGACACCACTTGTCGTTATAGTGATTTATCCCTTTTTTAACTTTTTTATGCGTTGACACCGCTTAAGAAAATCCTGCTTCCGCCACTGACTAGTATTGTGCCGAAACATAAAGTACATTTGCATAAAACACAAGAATCAATCAATCAATCATCTACGCGTCAATCTAAAACTAGTTGGGGACCACTTTATGAATCCACTATATCCATTCTGCTCCATTTGGACACATTTCATCCAATATTGTTTAAAAAACATCCATGACTATAAGGATGACCGACTCTTCACATTTTGACTATGTTTACACTTGAACCGGCTCTGCTAATCAGATAGGCGGATAAATACAAATTTCACTGGATAAACATTAGGAAATAGAGAAACACGGCCTTACCAAATTTATTAAATGTAATCAAATCTATATATTCAAATTCAATCAATAAACTGTAAATTAATGATCAAATGTGAAGAAAACAAACCGAGAATGAGAGCTCCAGATTCGGTAAAATTTGACTATTTTACACTTGAACCGGCTATGCTAATCTCACATAGGTGGACAAATACAAACAAACGAACAACAAAAAAAAAAGAAATTTAATTGCATGAACATTACAAAATAGAGCACAACAGCAACAACCTTAGCGAATTTATTAAACAAAATCATAGCTATAAAGCTAAAATCAATAAAATAAAACCGAAAAATTACTGATCAAAAGCGAGAAAACGAACCGAGAATTAAGAGAATGAGAGCTCCAGATTCGGCGGAGAGAGAAAGAGAGAGATCTGAGGAGTCGATGAGAGGAGTACTTTGTGGAGAGAGTTTAGTACTTTTAAGGAGCAGAGAACATCGAGAAGATCGTCGCCTGCTTGGGTTTATTCAACAACGAAAAAAAATCAGTGTTTACATATATAGATAAAAGCTATGCAGAAGCAGCAACTTATGAGTGAGTTTCATTTCTGAGTTTTCGATACTTCTTATGCGGATGGCAAAAAAAAAAAAAAAATTGAAAAGGGCAAAATGTAATTAAAATATATAAAAAATTTAAAGAAAAAAAACTACCTGTGTGCTTGTTAATAAGAGGAGCCAGCTTTTCCCGGTTCGGCCGTTAAATGTGTTGAACTGAAGCTGGAGTCACTTCTTGACCTTTGGATTTGGATTTTTCTGCACCTGTACCATATCCATTGCTTTTATTCTATTTTATTTTATAAAATTCATCGAAAATAAAAACTAAAGTCGAGAATTATTCATTTTTGCTTCATTATTTAGATGGTAAATACTCTGTGAAGATCTAAATACTATTTATATGATGTCTTAGATGATACTCATTAGTTCTTAAGCCAGTGAGAGGGTGGTACTTATTCGGAGGATTTGTAGTCATACCCTATATTTGTGACACATTTTAACATGTATCATGTTTTTAAAAATTATTGATTTAATAGCCAGCTGACAAAAAATCCGTAGTAATATGACAATTACACCCCTGACAAAAGATATAAAACTTGCACCACGCATTAATCGCGTGAGATCTCCTCCTCTCCTCTCACCTTGAAGCTAAAACTTCATGCTAATGTAGCATGAAGTTGTTTCATGTTGAAGCTAAAACTTCATGCTAATATAGCATGAAGTTGTTTCACATTGAAACTAAAATTTTATGCTAATGCATGCTGAAATTATTTATTCTGCAGTGTACAGTTTTGTCATGAGTTTTATCCGAAACTTCAGTCTAAACATGCTGAAGTTATTTAGTTCATTTGCTAAAACTTCAGACTAAACATGCTTAAGGTTTTTAGTTCATTTGCTAAAACTTCAAACTAAGCATGCTTAAATTTTTGTCTTGCAGTATGTAATTTTCTAATGAGTTTTTGCTAATGCATGTTGAAGTTATTTAGTTCATTTACTAAAACTAGGTATTTAGTTCATTTGCTAAAACTTCAGACTAAACATGCTTAAATTTTTTAGTTCATGTGCTAAAACTTCAAACTAAACATGCTTAAGTTTTTTAGTTCATTTGCTAAAACTTCAGACTAAACATGCTTAAGGTTTTTAGTTCATTTCCTAAAACTTCAAACTAAGCATGCTTAAATTTTTGTCTTGCAGTATGTAATTTTCTAATGAGTTTTTGCTAATGCATGCTGAAGTTATTTAGTTCATTTGCTAAAATTTCATACCAAAACATGCTGAAGTTTTGTCATGCAGTCTACAGTTTTGTCATGAGTTTTATCTAAAACTTCAGTCTAAACAAGCTGAAGTTTTTTAGTTTATTTGCTAAAACTTCAGACTAAACATGCTTAAATTTTTATCTTGCAGTATCTAATTTTCTAATTAGTTTTTTCTAGTGCATGCTGAAGTTATTTAGTTTATTTGCTAAAATTTCATACCAAAACATGCTGAACTTTTGCCCTACGGTCAACAGTTTTGTCAATAGTCTTTTATTAAAGAAGGGCAAAATCGTCTTTTTAAAACGCTTTTAACAAAAAAATGGGTACGGATACAAACGGAAAAACAAAACGGGTATAAGTTAAAAAGGAACGACCAAATAGGATGCTCCATGCAATTTTTACTACTTATTCGTGACAATAAGTGCAAACGTAATATAATTATATACTATGTTAAAGATTTCAATTATATTTTCCAATTAATTATGTATTTTTATCTCCTCGGGTTAATTGAATCTTAAAGAATGGTAATATTAAGTAGAGAATCAGATGTGTTTGAATATTTGATTGTTTAAGTTATATGTGCAACCTTGAATAACAATTTAAAACAAATGCTTGCAAAAATAAAATAGAAATAGGAAAAATAACCAATTTTGATATAATTATGCAAACTTTTTAAAAAAAAGTTAAGAAGCACTTTGACTTTTAATGTGAACATTTTTCAATTAATTTTTACACGTCAGATGGTTAATAAGCCAAATGACTTTGTGTTTTTTATAGAGTTACTATAACAAAATTGTAAAATATTTTTTTGTACTTGTCATCTAATTCTAAACCCTATAAATTAATTACTGAAAAGGGGAGTTAACAACCCTTTACTTCGTGTTCTTATGAAAAACAGTGATCACATATGATATGCAATTAGAAAAAATACGTAGCAACAAATTACAGAAAGATTTGTAGACTAATTAAATGAAGGATCTTTAATGCCAAATACGAATAGTAATTAAGTAATAGTCAAACGCGTTTGTTAACTTTAGGTCCTCAGTAGGTAGGGTTTATTGTTTCGTTAGCGTTTGAAAGGTATACTAAAGTTTGACATCTATTTGACCTATTGAGGGGAATTAATGGAATAGAGAAGCATGAACTCATAATCTATTAATATACTACCTCCAGTCATAAATAACTATTGTCTTCACAAAATTAACTCGATTGTGACCCTAGTAACAATTGAATTTATACGCGGTTAAAGTATATGTGATTTAATTTAACACGAATGAACTATGAACAATAAATAATTAAATTAAAGAAAATCAGAGCTTTCAAACCAAATGTAATGAATGAATAAATCTAGCCTTGCAATGGACGTTTAGAAATCTGCTCCGATCTAGCCCTCGGAACAGGCTCGATTACAACTTAACGAACAAGCAGGCGAAGATCACTTTGAACAATAGCTAAAGAACAAAATTAACTTTACTGCTTTGATATGCGTGCCAACAGTGTAAAATGAAAAGGTTCTTCCTTATATATAGTAGGGGAGTTTCAATCCTAGTACAATCTAAATAAGGTAAAAAAATCTTCTCCTTCCAGTAAACATTGATATGAAGTTGATGTCGGGCGAGATTTGCGCCTTAACATCCGGTTGAGGGCGAATATTAAGGCCCCCCCTTATCGTGTCTAACCGTCTTCTTCCCTAGTCTCGACTCTTCACTCTGCTCGGACTCGATGCTCGGCCGTGTCCGATCCCGAGTGCAACATTCGTCCTCCCCGGGCTCTGAGACGTGGAATCCCTCGGCTTTACTCGAGGTCATGTCACATCGTGCTTCCCTCTCGTTTCTTTACCGAAAAATTGAGGATAACTTTATCCCCGATTTTACCCGTACACAAATAGTTCCCTCACTCTTTGGAGAGCATATTTATCAAGACGACGCAAATTTATTAACTGACCCCGGTTCCTTTCACTGTACGCTACAAACGGGCTGATAAGTCAGCAAAATGTCCCCTCAATCGCATCGTTCTGACTTCGGACACGTGTCAGCCGCCGGTTGACTGTCCTCGAATGCGAAACGTCACGCATTAAATATTTTCCTCCTATAAAAGCTTCGCTTTCCTTTTTCACTTTTTTACCTTCCGATTTTGAATCTTTTTAAGTTACTCTCGAAATTTTTACTTGTTCATCATCCCCTCAAATCCTTACGAATTGTTCTTCACATCTTCATTTCTTCGTCCGTAGTCTTCAAATCTTCATATTTCTCCTTCAAATCTTCAAGCCAAACCTTCAAATCTTCATACCCATCTTCGAACCTTCATACTAGTTTTCAAACCTTCATATTCCTAGATAACGATGGCAAACATTTCAAAATCTGTGCCTCAACACACCGCTCCTTCAACTTATGTTTCAGCCGTTGATGTCGAAGCGACCCTCCTGGTAGCAGCCCCAGAACCTCCTCTTAAGGATTTTATCCCCAGAGGATGCTGTATAGACAACGACTTTAAGGTCGAAAAGGGCTCCGAATAAGGAGATCGGGGTGAGGAGGTATAGAGGTATATTTGTTCTGTCACCGAAGATACGCTCCCGACGATTCGGGAGGAATGCAAGTGGGAAGGCAATGAAGTAGTCATCCCCGGCCCAGATGAGGACATCACCACGCACGTGGAGGGGTACTTAAGTGTTTATACGTACCCCTTCACACTTGGCCCGATGGATATGATCGTCCTTGACTTCTGTAAAATGTATGAGGTCTGCCTCTGGCAGATCCACCCATCTTTTTGGAGGATTGTGTGTAGCAACCCCTTTTGGGAGGGTGCTACTTACGAAATAAATTTAATTTACTACTTATAACGTTCGGAAAATATTAATCTAAAAAAACATTCATAATAATTTAGTAGCAGAAATAGGCCCATACGATAAAGGTTTCAAGCGCAATTTTTTTTTTGGTAATCTTCGTAAAATTCAATAAATGAAATATAATATCAAAGTATCAAGATAATGTAATGCAACCCTTCTTGAATAATTAACGCATTAACCAAATTATACTTTTCATTCGATATCACTGCAGGTTTGTATTGTATATGAATCTCAAACTAGCGAGCATACAAGGAAAATTAGTCTTCTCTTTTGTACATATTTGCAAGACAAAGTATAAATTTAGCATATTACAAGACCTGAGTTATTAACACACCCTAAAACAGCGAAATAAGTTATAAAGTTCAAGTTACAAGCTTATGATCATGAGATCCAACAAGCCTCCAAAATTACATACATAAATGTGACATATAGATCATGTACAAGTCCCAAAACTATACAAAACCTAGAAGTATATGAAAATGTGATCTCCATAAAAGCTCCCAAAAATACTACTTCATATGGCCGTCTTCAAATCTCATCCCGTACATTACCTACGATAGAAAATAACTATCGCTAAGCATAAAGCTTAGTAGTTTATAAACTTTATTCTTAGAGCCATTAAATTCTCCAATTCCCCTTTTCAGTCATAGGTAGCTCAAATGAAACATAAATCTAAAGCAAGTAAACAAGTATATAAAAAGTATCGAATATCAAACCTTGAAGTATTTCTAGATATCAATAACAATGTTCAAGATTCAAGTGTCAAGAAAGTGTATACTATCAATCCAAGAAAGTTTTCTAAATATTCATTTTCGCCTAATATGTACGTCATACAATCATACTAAGTATAATCAGATATCAAAATGAACCGAAATCCCAAATCAAGTAGGGTTGAACCCAATAGTCAAGAGAATCAAGAACCATATTAAGAATGTCTTTCTAGTTCATACTTAACACAGACAAGTTCTATAATTTATGACGAACCACAAACCCAAACTTAAGATGGCAAAAGATCCGAATCAAGAAGCATGCCGAGATGAGTGACAAAGTCACTGCCACAAGAAGGACAAAGTCCCAACAAGGATTCAAAATGATCAAGCGATCCGTACAAGTGGGCGAGTTAGCGAATATCTTGCAATACTTGATATAACACGAATACACTGATATAACTTAAATACAAGGGAAACAAAAGATCAAGTTATTTCATTACATTCCAGAAAGTAAAAGGAGTACAACTTCAAGTTTATACACAAACCTTGGTGTTTTACCATAAAATAGTTCAACCACAACTTGAGGATGTTCGAATCGTCTATTCCATAGACCAACCAAATCCATCCACTTCCTCAAACACTTCCCCTTAGATTTTACAAGGGTATATATAGCTTAAATATATAATCAAATATCTATATAAGTTCAGTGACTTAAGCATATCGAACTAAACATGATATTGGTAATAATCACCCTAAATATTTGAAAAAACAATTCTAGACAGTACCCTGTCTTGTGTTGTGGCTAAATATTGAAGATGTAAAAGGGCAAACTTGTAATGACCTAACCGATCGTTATGATCATTTGCATTTCGTTTGGTAGTTTTGAGGCATGAGCATCTCCGTATGATGTATTATGACTTGTGTGAATCGTCGGTTTTGGTTTTCAGGTTATTCGAAATCGATTTGGAAAATTGAATTTCATAATTGAAGCTTTAAGTTGGAAGAGTTGACCAATTTTGACTTTTGTAAATTTGACCCCGAAACGGAGTTTTGATAGTTCTGTTAGGCCTGGATGGTGATTTTGGACTTAGGTGTATGCCCGGAATTGTAATTGGATATTTCTAGAAGGATTCAGCACTAATTGACGAAAGTTGAAACTTTGAAGGTTTGGAAAGTTCATAAGTTTGACCGGAAGTTGACTTTGAGGATATCATATCTGGATTGTGGTTCCGGTAATTTGGAATAGCTTCGATATGTCATTTGGGACTTGTGTACAAAATTTGAGTTCATTCCGAGTTGATTTGATATGTTTCGGCGCAAGTTTTGGAAGTTAAAAGTTCATAGGTTCATTAAGTTTGATTTGAGGTACGATTCATCGTTTCGATATTGTTACGCGTTATTTGAGGCCTCGAGTAGGTTTGTTTTATTTCATGGGACTTGTTGATATAATTGGACCGGGTCCCAAGGGGCTCGGGTGAGCTTCAGATGAGGTTCGAATTATTTTGTCACCTGTTGCAAATTGTTGAGGCTACTGGTTCTGGTGTGACCGCATCTGCGGAGTTATGGGCGTAGGTGCAGAGCCGCAAAAGCGGCAAAAACGTCACAGGAGCGAAAGTGTAACTGGGAGCAGGGCTCGGCAGATGCGAGAAATGGGCAGCACGTGCGGAAGCGGTGCCTTGAGTCGCAGGGGCGAGGTATGGCGCAGGTACGATGACAGAGCCGCACCTGCGGGCGCACAAGTGCGAAGTGATGTTCTACATAAGTGGTAGCTGCTGAATTTGCTTTGTTCACAGAAGCGAAGATTGGGCCGCATAAGCATGTCCGCAGAAGCGGAAATTTGGTTCGCAAACGCGAAAACCGCTGGACAGAACCTATAAATCGAGGTTTTGGTTCTTTTATCATATTTTGAGATTTGGGGCTCAGATTGAGACGATTTTTGAAGTGATTTTCACCACGTGAATTGGGATAAGTGTTCTCTATTCGCTTTTGATAATATTTCATGAATTTATCTTCAATTTTGGCATTTGGATTATGAATTGTATAGAGAAATTGGGGTTTTAGACTAAAGTTTCATTGAGTGAGTTTTTGAGTTTTGAACATCTATTTGGAGTTGGATTTAGGTGAAACTACTATGGTTGGACTCGTAATTGAATGAGTTTTCGGATTTTATAATTTTTGTCTGGTTCTGAGGCACGGTACTAGTTTTTACCATTTGGTCGATTTTGGGCTTTTGAATTAAGGATTCGACTTTTATTATTGGGAATTATTTCCTTAGGCATTATTTGATGTAGTTGTGTTGCTTTTGGCTAGTTTCGAGTTGTTCGGAGGTTGGTACGTGCGGGATGGCATTTTTGGATCATTATTTGGCTTGCTCGATATCGAATTTGGCTTGTTCGAGGTAAGTAACACTTCTAAACTTGGTGCTGAGGGTATGAAACTCTGAATTACGTGTTATGTGATTGATGTTGAGGTGACGCGCATGCTAGGTGATGGCGTGTGGGAGGGCACCGTGTGAATTGTGATTTAGTCAAATTCCATGGAACTGCATAGTTGAATAATCTTGTTGTTATCCATATATTCCCCATGTGTTAGAGAAATTGAGCTACAGGTCATGTTAGAAATCATGCTTAGGCTATATGTTGGTACCGTTGGGACCCACAGAGGTCACATTACATGTTGAATTATTTGCTTAATTTGAAATCACGCACTCAATCACAACTATTAATTTCATATCATATCTCAGCCTACGTTGTCATTTATTTATATATTATATCATCATTGTTTGAGTTGATTATCATGATTCTTGTGAGTCTAAGAGACTGGGAAGATTGATGACTGAGTAAGGTCGAGGGCCTGATTGTGAGGATATTTATGGGATCGGGCTGTACGCCGCAACATGTTTATTTGATTCATGCCATGATTGGCTTGGGGATAGAACTGGCCCTACGGAGTCTGCACATCCACAGTGGGCGCAGCTACCTATTGAGTGCGAGTGCCGAGCGATTGGGAGGATTGAGTGACTGTGATGACTGAGTGATTATGAGGACTGAGTGACTGTGAGTACTGAGTGACCGGGAGAACTGAGTGGATTGATACTCTGAGAGTATGCA
The DNA here is from genome assembly GCA_000715115.1 of Nicotiana otophora. NCBI lineage: Eukaryota > Viridiplantae > Streptophyta > Magnoliopsida > Solanales > Solanaceae > Nicotiana > Nicotiana otophora. The sequence goes on along the minus strand of AWOL01S0015236.1, from coordinate 35,446 downwards.
TATGGTTGTTCACTATGTTGTATTGCATTCGACATGCGCACTTGTCATATAGGCATCGAGATGCATTTTTCTCATATTGTACGGTATCACATCATTCATGACTTCTCATACACATTGACATGTAGGCATAGATATGTATTCTTCTCATGCCATTTGATAATGAAACTTTTATCGTGGAAATGTTTTGGAAAGAAAATAATGGTTTTACAAACTTACTCATGTTTTGGAGCTTTCAGTAAAAGATTTGGGTTTTACTATTATACTTGAAAGGCATGCCTATTTTTCCGAAATTTTGAACGAGCTAGCCACTATATCTATGAGTTATTTCTTTGAGCACTTTCATTATGTTGTTATGAAGTGTCGTTGGCTATTGGTGTGGGACTCCATCTTTGTTCCATCTTGTCAATATTTCAACCTAAGGTTAGGTTTGTTACTTATTGAGTACATGGGGTCGATTGTACTCATACTACGCTTCTACACCTTGCGTGTAGATGTTGGATATTGTTGTTGCAGCGTACGACGGGAGCTGGATTTCAAGATGTACCTGCATTCTAGTTATGTCTATCACTTGTACTTGGTAGTATTAGATTCGAATTTTGTTTATTACATTTCAAACAGACATTGTAATTATCTCAATTCAGTTTTGTAAAAATCAAAATCTTAGAAGCTCATGTTTTGTACTACCAGTCTTTGGGAAAATTATTGTATAAAACAGTTGTATCATCTTTTCTTCTCTTGATCAATCTTATTAAATTGTATAGTTGGTTATTGGCTTACCTAGTAGGTTGGGTTAGGTGCCATCACGACTAGTTAGATTTTGGGTCGTGATAAGTTGGCATCAGAGCTCTAGGTTTATAGGTTCTACGAGTCATGAGCTAGTGTCTAGTAGAGTCTTGCATATCGGTATGATGATGTCCATACCTATCTTCGAGAGGCTACAAGGAATTTAGGATAAATTTCCCATCTTTGAAATCCATGCATTCGTATCAGCTTGTGAGCGCTAGGTATCAGCTGTGCATCGACGGATTGTGATTCCAGGTGCGAAATGTGATTTCTGTGTGATGATGATGGGTCAGTCTGGAACTTGAGGCTGAATTTTGACTGTATCTTGAGCACGGGGAATTCGATTATGTGAGCACGTGCTTTTGGACTTATACGTCCGGTAGTGTCCCTATTACTGCAATTTGTGTCTCGATGAGTGGTTGGATGGCTATATAATGAGTAGAATGTGATTACATGATGTGTTTAGATGGTTTGAATGTGACGAGAAGAGTTTTCTTGAGATGTAAAAAGGTTTATTAAGTGCTTGATTTCTGTCTTGACATGACGTACAGTCTCGGGTTATGAGTGTATTGAAGGATCTTTCATGTTGTTTAATTATGGAACGAATTAGGTTCTCATGTCTTGTTGATGAGTTCAGACTAAGGAAGATTAAGTGATTGCGTAGTAGTTATGGCTGTGAAAGGGGTATAAGGAGATGCCAGTTTGAGGCTAAGCAGGTGGGTTATGACCTGTGGGGTAATCTACGGATGTGTGATCCTTATGAGGTTATGTGAAGGCTTCCTTTTCTACCAGTGGGTTATATTTGTGTGATCTGAGTTTGGATCGGTGGTAATAGTTGACTTGACCATCACGAGGATAGATGTGAGATTTGCAGGTGATTTGAGGTATTAGATGGTTTGTGTTACATGAGCTTATGAAGGATTGAGTTGAATTTTGGTGCGGGATTATGGCAGTAATAGAGTATGGGTGTTACGAGTTATCGAGTGTTTTGTTCCACAACTTTGAGCCAAGTGGGGGAGTCTGCTATCGACAATTTGATTGCATGGTTATGTGTTGTACTGGTTTCGGTTTAAGGCATACATGTGAATTAGATATGACTTGCAGAGATTAAGATCGAGAATGACTTGAGTAAAGGAATTTCTGGATACAAGTTATGTTACACTTTATGGGTGTATGGGAATCATGGAACGATTGAGTTGCTATTCGTGACACATGTAGTGTGCATGGAGTATGAAATTTCTCGGTTGCTTAAAGGTGTGGATTACTTCTTTGCGTGTTGTTGTGCCAATAGGGCACAGATCGTTTGACCAGTCTGATTAGAGCAATTGAGATTTGAGTAGAGTTGATGACTCACGAGAAGGTTCTAATGGATTCAAGATTTATATTAGCAATTGAGAATTTTGCGGATTTGTATATGGCTAGAATCTGAGATTTAAGTTGGATGGTATCGAGACTTGTGGCATTTCTATATCATTATGGATTTTACATTTTAGTGCCAGGATGGTGAAGGAAATGGCTTTAGATTCACGGAAAGCCTCTTCTGAGTGAGTGTCTCGGTTGTGGTACTTTAGGGGTACTTAAGAGGGAATATAACGGCTTATGGGCCTTAGGGCAGGGTGGTTTTATTCTAGGATCTTGTGGGGTGAGTTTTAGTTGAGGATCAGGGTATTATGTCGAGGAATAGTGTCAACTTGAGGGCAATTCGAAAGGAACTCAGAGAAATAGGATAATTTAGTAGTAGGTTAAATCAGCACAGTAATGGATATGATCGGTTCTTTGGGTACTTATGATGTGGTGAGTTTCTACAGGTGTTTGTGGCAACTGTCTTGGGCTCGGCGACCTGCGTATCTTGGTTGAGTTAGAGAGATTCAGTTCTGATGGCTTAGTTATGTGCAAATTAGTTTCGAAGAGTTCTTGATGTTTTTTACCATGGTTTGAAATGGATATTTCCTACTAGCGCGAGGAGCACATTGCGTATTGTGATTTTCTCCTGGATGGGATCAAATGGAAGATTTCTGACTATATATTTTGCTCGACTCAAAGTTGATTTTAAGATTCTCGTACTTTTCATATGATGTCATGATAGGTACGGTGTGTCGTATGGGGTTGAGATTTGCATATGCAAGGTCACGATCCAGATTTGGAGGGAAGGTCATGAATTTTGGACAGCATGGAATTTCAGATATGTAGGTGAATGTTATAACTACTTGGTAATTCCTGAGAAGGGTGCGCATTTCAAAAGGCGCATTGTGTGTTGACTTACGAATGCTTCATTGGTATTGCGGTACTCGCCTGGTTGATTGACTACTGATATTCAAATTTTTGCTATGTGGAACGAAAGAATTTTAGAAGTATTCCTCGTGGGATGATCGTGTATGAGAGATGTGTTAGACATTCGGGCGGTGGAGTTAGGATCAGATATGGTGATTCGTGTGTTCTATGGATTTGGAGACCGGGAATTTCTCAGAAGCAGATTATTTCATGGTTATGGACTGTGCATGTGTGGATAAAGCTAGCCAATTGATAGTATGCGTTATGGTTAGGTCATTGTGGACCTTTGGAGGGTTATTTATCTATTTATGGATGACCAGAGTTGATTTGGGGCTCATTTGGTGGACCCAATGAGGATGTGTATTCTACACTAGGTCGGATTGGTTGACTTTGTACTGCTATTGTTGAGGGATGTTCCATTCGGTAGAGTTGAGCTTATTCGTGTTCTGATATAATCTATGTGTTACTCCTCTATGCTACGAGCAGTTGTGATTTATTGGTTATAAGCACACATGGTCCATTTCTGTTTGGGTCTTGTGGCGGGATTTGAGCGAGATGGCTACTGGGGTATCGAATGGTTGATTGCGCCTTGGTTATGTTCTATCTGAATTGTGGTATATCGTGTTATTTGCTTTTTTGTGGTTATGGTCATGTACCTTAGGTACTTGATGTCGAGTTGCGTGTGGTTGTTGATTTTGTTCATGGTGGCTTGAGGTATTTCATGTGGACCAATGTTTGGATGGGGTCACGTATTGCAGCGAAGTTATGTTGGGATATGATCCCTTGTGTTAGATCCGTGGGTCTTGGTTCTACCATGTATGATGGGTTCATAGCATTGCGGTTGTGGTGGTACTTGTTGAGTTTGCGGGGCGGTTCTCTCATTTGAGGCATTTTTCATTTTGGGTACATTTGAGTTGTTGCTTATTGGTGCACGGATTGCACATGTTTTGATTCTAAGTAGCATTTGTGTGGCATGTCAATAGGATAGTTGGGCTTGATAAAGTAAGGTCATTGGACCTAGAATGGGTGCTATCGGATTTGTTTGCCGTATATTTGGAAGGATAATGTCGTTGATCGGCTTAGAAATTGGCTATAGTTCTTGTCGAAGGAGAGGGAGCTCCATGACTTGTTGATCCGATAAGTGGTTATGAGTTTCTGCCTGTTTCTTTCATCATTGGTAGTGTACAAATATTTTAGAACGAGGTTTTGTTTGATATGAGGTTTATTACCTGTACTGGGTTTGTTGCGAGCAGTTATTGTGGTCGAAAATTATTGCTATGAGTATTTGAGTCATGTGGTATATCATGTGATTGCATCTTGGGCTATGGTTATGTCTTGATACAACTTGTTCGGACTTATAAAGTGTGTGGATGCGAGATTCGGGTCATGTAGGGAATTCTGGATATTGGAAATTGAGTTCCAAGATTTATGGGCAAAGGTTGGATTAATGATCTTTAGTTTGTTTGTGTCGTTAGGCTTATATGAATAAGGGTGACACGGGATCACCCTTGGGTATGTGCATGGTAAGGTTACACGGGGGTTTGATGCCTTTGGAAGGACTCTTGGCACGTTCGAGGATGAACGAATGTTTAAGTGGGGGAGGATGTAATGACCCGGTCGCATTTGCACTTTGCTTGGTAGTTTGGGGGCACAAATAGCTCCGTATGATATATTATGACTTGTGTGAATCGTCTGTTTTAGTTTTCAAGTTATTCAAAATTGATTTAGAAGAGTGCATTTCATGATTGAAGCTTTAAATTGGAAGAGTAGACCAAGTTTGACTTTTGTAAATTTGACCTAGAACAGAGTTTTGATGGTTCCGTTAGGTCCATATGGTGATTTTGGACTCGGGCGTATGCCCAGATTTGCAATTGGATATTTCTAGAAGGATTCGACACTAATTGGCGAAAGTTGGAAATTTGAATGCTTGAAAAGTTCATAAGTTTAGCCGGAAGTTGACTTTGAGGATATCAAATTCGGATTGTGGTTCCGGGAATTTGGAATAGCTTTGATATGTCATTTGGGACTTGTGTGCAAAATTTGAGTTCATTCCGAGTTGATTTGGTATGTTTCGGCGCAAGTTTTGGAAGTAGAAAGTTCAAAAGTTTATTAAGTTTGACTTGAGGTACGATTCGTCGTTTTGATATTGTTACATGTGATTTGAGGCCTTGAGTAGGTCCCGTGCTATGTCATGGGACTTGTTAGTATATTTAGACAGGGTCCCGAGGGGCTAGTGTGAGCTTCGGACGAGGTTCAAATTATTTTATCGCCTGTTGCAAATTGTTGAGGCTGCTGGTTCTAGTGTGACAGCACCTGTGGAGTTTTGGGCACAGGTGCGGAGCCGCAAAAGCGAAAAAAGAGTCGCATGAGCGGAAGTGGAACTGGGAGCAGGGCTCCGCAGATGCGAGAAATGGGCAGCACCTGCAGAAGCGGTGCCTTGGGTTGCAGGGGTGAGGTATGGCGTAGGTGTAATGGCAGAGCCGCACCTGCAGGCACGTAGGTGTGAAGTGATGTTCCGCAGAAGTGATGGCTGTTGAGTTTGGTTTGTTCGTAGAAGCGAAAATTGGGCCGCATGTGCGTGTCAACATAAGCGGAAATTTGGTTCGCAAATGCGAAAACCGCTGGGTAGAACCTATAAATCGAGGTTTTGGTTCTTTTATCATATTTTGAGACTTGGGGCTCGGATTGAGGTAATATTTGAAGTGATTTTCACCACGTGGATTGAAGTAAGTGTTCTCTATTTGCTTTTGATCATATTTCATGAATCTATCTTCTATTTTGATATCTGGATTATGAATTATAAAGAGAAATTGGTGGTTTTAGCCTAAAGTTTCATAGAGTGAGTTTCTGAGTTTTGAACATCGATTCTGAGTAGGATTTAGGTGAAACTAGTATGGTTGGAACTGTAATTGAATGAGTTTTCGAATTTTATAAGTTTCGTCATGTTCCGAGGCGCGGGCTCAGGTTTGACCATTTGATCGATTTTGGGCTTTTGAATTAAGGATTTGACCTTTATCATTTGGAATTATTTTCTTAGCATTATTTTATGTATTTGAGTTGCTTTTAGCTAGTTTCGAGCCGTTCAGAGGTCGGTGCGCGCGGGATGGCATTTTTGGATCATCATTTTGCTTGCTCGGTATCGGATTTGGCTTGTTCGACGTAAGTAACACTTCTAAACTTGGTGCTGAGGGTATAAAATCCTGAATTACATGCTATGTGATTGATATTGAGGTGACGCGCATGCTAGGTACGGGCGTGTGGGCGGGCACCATGTGAATTGTGATTTAGTCAAATTCCATGAAACTGCATAGTTGAATAATCTTGTTGTTATCGGTATATTCTCCATGTGTTAGAGAAATTTAGTTGCATGTCATGTTAGAAATCATGCTTAGACTATATGTTGGTACCGTTGGGACCCACAGAGGTCACATTACATGTTGAATTATTTGCTTAATTTGAAATCACTCACTCAGTCACAACTATTAATTTCATATCATATCTCAGTCTCCGTTATCATTTATTTATACATTATATCATCATTGTTTGGGTTGATTATCATGATTCTTGAGAGCCTGATAAACTGGAGAGATTGATAACTGAGTGAGACTGAGGGCCTGATCGTGAGAATAATTTTTGGGATCGGGCTGCACGCCGCAGCATGTTTATTTGATTCATGACATGTTTGGATTATTATAGCGCTTGGGCTGGAATTGCCCCTCTGGAATCTGCACATCCACAGTGGGCACAAGTACCTATTGAGTGCCAGTGCGAATGCCGAGTGATTGGGAGGATTGTATGATTGTGAGGACTGAGTGATTGTGAGGACTGAGTGACTGTGAGGACTGAGTGATTGGGAGGACTGAGTGGACTGATACTCTGAGAGTATGCATATGGTTGTTCACTATGTTGTATTGCATTCGACATGCGCACTTGTCATACATGCATAGAGATGCATTTTTCTCATGTTGTACGGTATCGCGATTCATGACTTCTCATACACATTGATATGTAGGCATAGAGATATACTTTCCTCATGCCATTTGATAATGAAACATTTACCGTGCAAAGGTTTTGGAAAGAAAATCACGATTTTACAAACTTACTCATGTTTTGGAGCTTTCGGTAAAAGATTTGGTTTTTACTATTATACTTGAAAGGCATGCCTATTTTTCCGAAATTTTGAACGAGCTGACCACTATATCTTTGAGTTATTTCTTTTAGCACTTTCATTATGTTGTTATGAACTATTGTTGGCTATTGGTGTGGGACTCCAATCTTTGTTCCAGCTCATCACTACTTTCAACCTAAGGTTAGGTTTGTTACTTATTGAGTATATGGGGTCAGTTGTACTCAAACTATACTTCTGCACCTTGCATGCAGATGTTGGATGTTGTTGCTTCTGCGTACGGTGGGAGCTGGATTTGAAGATGCACCTGCATTTCAGTTGTGGCTATCACTTGTCCTTGATAGCATTAGATTCGAATTATGTTTATTACATTTCAAACAGACGTTGTAATTATCTCAATTCAGTTTTATAAAAATCTAAATCTTAGAAGCTCATGATTTGTACTACCGGTCCTTGGAAAATTTATTATATAAAACAATTGTATTATCTTTTCTTCTCTTGATTAATCTTATTAAATTGGATAGATTATTATTGGCTTACCTAGCGGATCGTGTTAGGTGTCATTACGATTAGTTGGATTTTGGGTCGTGACAAAACTACACTGTGTGGTCTTCATTAAAGTTGTATATATATATATATATATATATATATATATATATATATGTTTTAGGGTTCCGGGGAGTCTTGAATCAATCAAATATCAGTTTCGTAAAAAGAGTTATGCTAAAAATACTAACAGTAGTACATGGAGAGTTTGCAAAACAGAAAATCTTGCCAGCACCTGCCCAATACTTTATTATCTTGTTTCGGGTAAATATAAGCAAAACTTGGTTTTGATGCCTGAATAAAAGTTATATAGATATGAAATATCTTTTTAGAAAAGCTTGGATCACTTAAAATAGAGGTCTATACAAGAAGATATGAAGAAACCACTAATACTGTCTAGTGTAAAAATGAGTTTACTAACTTACCACAAAAGAGAGTAGCAACTTGAGCTTCACCAAGAACAAATTTGGCTGGTTGGTTTAATGAATTTTTTTTATGGTTTTCATGTAGTATTTCATATGATAAGAAGGAGAGAGGGTAGGGTTTTTCTTTGGCATGAAGGAATGAAATAGAAGAGAAGGTTATGGAAAAGCAAGTCACAAAAGTAATATATATGAACTTTGGATAAGTATGAAAAAAAAGTGACTGCCTAAACTACTAAATATCTTCAGATAATATGAAATATTTGCTGCCTAAAATATTATATATATATCTATTGTATTTAATAACAATTAATCAAAAATACCATGAAACTTCTTTGTACATATTAACACAATCTAGAGTAAGCAACTTTTCTATATCGTCAAATTTACGTTTAGGAAGTGCGAAGTAAAATCTATCCTCATTATAAAGATGGTCAATTTAGAATGCAAATATTAGTCTAAAAACTATGGGGTGTTATATCGTGATTCTCTTTCGGCACTTGTTTAACAACACGGAGGAGCCTCGGTTCACTATCGACCATCTGCTCTGCATCTACGGCCCATGAATCTTCTGAGGGGGGTTAATCAAGCTTGCCCATCGAGAAAAGAAGGCTCCCTTCTCGAGCATCGATGAAAACACGGATCGAGGCTGGCATGGGAGATTCGTTCGGGTGAAGACCGAAGATCTCATTCCCTATGAGTTCTTGTCGTTCCTTGAGAAGTGGAACCTAACACGTAAGCTCATCTCTACTCAAGTTGTTAAAATCATTCTTTGAATTTATTCATTTTCCTCATCACCTGACTTTCCCGTTGTGCAGCGGTCGCCCGAGTCCCCAATGTAGTCCCCCGTTTCAAGGAGTGGATCGAGGGGATTTGTAAACAATTGTCATACTCTGAGCGCGAGTGGCGCAAACTTTCAAAAGAAAAATGGGAGGCCCGTTCCTATGGTGAGTATCCTTCTTCTACTAATTGAATTTCCCTTTCACTCCATTGTCATTTTGTCTAATTTCCTTTCTTCCTTCCACAGGTTTGCCCAAGACCATCGTGCTTCATGCATTGGACGAGGATGAGGCCTTGTCACCATCTACAAAACCCTCCTCTTCGGGACAGCCTGCTGCTAAGGCCACTGTGAAGAAAAAGGACAAAAAGAGAAAAGAATGAGGGTCTTCTGTCTCCTCGGATGCTCCATCCGAGGCCAAGAAAAAGAGGATCACGGTGAGGGTCCGAAAGAGCACCAAGAAGAGCACTTGGGCCAGGGTACCGGACCTTGATTCTCTTTAACGGCTCAGGACTACCTTGAAGATGACGATATAGAGTTTGTTGTCCATGAGCCGGCCATCGAAGTAGAAGAGCGGGCAACACCAGAAGGAGGCGACCGTAAGTCCGAACCCTCTTCAGTTCGGGATCCCGAGGAAAAGCCTATGGCTACTGCCTTTCGAGAAGCTACTCTTTTTCCGAGAGAAGCCACTGATGTCATTGACATTCCAGAGTCACTGGCTCACATGAGTCCTTTTTGACGAGGCCCATTCCATTAGAGAAAAGCCAGCAAGGCATCACGGGCCGTTGATGAGGCCCTTAACCTATTTTTTGAAGGTATGGACGTCGATGCACTGGAGGGCTACTCCAATTTTGGCCACCTGCAAATCCCAATAAAGAACGTGCTGCCGAGTACAGATGGGCCAAACTTAAGCCCAAAGCTTGTGAAGCAGTTCCCTGCCCCGAGCGCAGACCCCGACCGCAAAAGAACGGTCATATTTACGGTACCGGCGGATACCAAGGTACTATCCGAGCCAGTTGGCATGGCCAGCTACCTTCGTTGCTTGGTAACCGAAGAGGAACAAATAAAGATGAACGAAGTGGTTACATCGAGCCTTTTCAACTAGGCACAACAGGCGCTAAATATGGTATGTTTCTGTTTCCTTATATCCTTAAAGAGTCATTTAGCTTTAGCATGCTTCAATGATATCAATATTTTTATTCCTCAGGCATCGGTGCTTCATCATGAGAGCTTCCACCGATCTCGGATGAAGGTGGGTCATCTTGAGTTCGAGCTCAAGGAGCAGGTCCAGCAGAAAGACATGTACAAAGCTTTTCATAAGCAAAAAGATGAGGCCCTCAAGGACCTCCCCGTCCTCCAAGCCGGGCTGGAGAGACTTCAAAAGGAGGCCTCGAAGATAAAATGGGAGCATGCCGTTCTGGTCGAAAAGGTAAGAGTGTTTGAGATTAATAATAAGAGGCTAAGCGCAAATGCTAATGCCACAACCTCGCAGGTCCAAAAGAAGATAGACCTGATAGACCAGCTTAAGGTCAAAATAAACGAGGTCAAAGCCTCGACCGAGGAGTTGACGAGCAAAATGGATCTCCTGGCCTCAGGGCGGGATTCCACCAAAGAGTATTTGGCATCGACCAAGGATCAGTTTCGAGTGATGAAGGATAAAGCCGACAAATGGTCTTGGCTGAACGATGAGCTCCGAGCACAACTAGACTCGGTTATCACGGAACGAGATGCCCTCGGCCAAGAATACACTGCGCTGAAGTCCATGTTGGAGGCAACTTTGAGCGAGTCCTCCGAAGTTGAGGATATGTTGGCCCTGTATAAAAACGATGTGGAGGTGGTCGAGGCTTGTATAATAACAAAGGGCAAGTATGTGAAGTGGTTATCCCGGAGGGAAACCCTTGAGGAGATTCATGCCCGGGGGGTTTGATCTAGCGACCGAGATCGAAGATGCTTGAGGCCGAGGACAAAGAGATATACGAGCCCGAGGGTTCGGGCAACGAGTCGGGCTCCGGTGAAGACTAGGCGGGAAATGCCTTAGTGTATTTTTTGTTTTCCCTTGTATATTTTATTTATTTATTTATTTTGGAGCCACTTCACAGTGCCTTTATAAATACCTTTTAGTACATATGTAAAATATTTCTCTTCGGCTATATTGTGTCCTTTACTTTTCAGTATTTGTTTTATGTTCGAGACTTATAACTTGTGTTTTCAGTCTTTAAAATATGCCGTCGATGCCTTAGCATAAAATTTGACATAACTAATATTGTTCATTCCCCAAAGCCTAGATGCATCCTGAGTTAAGTAACAAGTCTAAGTTGCTTTGACTTCGGAGGATTAAAAAAATGAAGTCTTTGTTAAAATATTTGAACATTTTAACCGGACACGATTATTCTTTGCCGAAGGTGGCTCTTTTCATGGCGAGTCTGAAGTAATCTTTCATAGATTAAAAAATGTGTAAGGACATTACTTTTATGTACGGACCCGAAAGTCTCCAAGACGTGTAAGTTGGTCGTAACCTTTCATGTTTGGGCCCTGTGTAGTAGGCTCGGTGCCTCCGGGATTCCATTGTCATGCTCCGACCTCGAGGAGCGCGACCGGCGCTCAACCGAGATAATCCGGCCGAGCAAGCCTGCTAGATTTCCTTCTACCCAACTCACCCATAAATAAAGAGAAGGTAAACTTTATTAATTAACACCAGGAGGGTTCATGAACAACACTAATTCCATCACTATTTGTTACTTCATTTATAAAGTCTCAAAATACATACACTTTCATAGTTGAGGTGGAATATGTAATACACATACAACATTACTATCTTGACCTTTTCAATACCAATACACAACCCACACCATGTCTACGGAGCCTCTAATAGATTCAAAAGAGTACAATGATAATGTCGGTAACAAGGCTCCGGCTATACCTCAAAACATATTACACATACAACAAAAGATGCACGACCCTGAAATGAAGTGGGGCTCACCAAGCCAACCGGGAAGAGAGTGTACCACTATCACTGGTCAATGCCCTTCGCTGTGGAACCACCTGTATCTATTAAAGATGTAGCGTCCCCGAAAACAGGGACATTAGTACATGTCGAATAGTACTAGTATGAAAACCAAACATCTATGCAGAGACTTGGAAATACAACATAAATATGATGAACCATGGTAACAATAAAAGGCTTAGTTAGTCGTCAAATCAATAACAAATTTATTAAGAACCTTCAATAACATTTATAAATTCTTAAGTCGGGGATCCTCTACAACTACCTTTACACAAAGCGTCCTTGCCGCCTCACCCCAACGTATGCGGGTGAAGGTACAATCACAATATCAGAAACTCTACACATAGCAGCTCTGCCGCCTCACCCCAATATATGTGGGTGGAGGTACAATCACAATACCAGAAACTCTACACAAAGAGGCCCTGCCGCCTCACCCCGATGTATTCGGGTGGAGGTGTATTCACAATACCACAAACTCTATACAAAGCGGCTATGTCACCTCACCCCAATGTATGCGGGTGGAGGTCTATTCACATAACGACAACTCTGCACAAAATGGCCCCGCCGCCTCACCCCAATGTATGCGTGTGCAGGTGTATTCATAATTCCACACTTCGGATTCCTAAAACGATAATAGTTGGTACAAAAAAGTTCCCTTTCAAATCAACCATTTGACACATCTGGCCTTGGCAAGAGTAGTTTCATAAGGTTTCATCATATGAGAAATAAGTGTTTAATCATATTGACTTCATACAAGATCTTTTTCCCCAAAGGGGTATAACATAATTAAGTCAAAAATAGAGAATCATTAACACACAAAGGTTCTGACACGTTATGTGAACCGTAAATAAGTTTTACTAGTTTGGATACCCCACATCAATAGCGTTCCATATTCGAACTTCACATGATGGAGTTTTGTTAGAACACGGAAATTCCAATACCAGAAAAAGAGTTTAGACTTCATTCCTCGCTTTGAGATTTCCTTAATTCACTACACAGTTCCAAAAATCCTAGCAACTTTGATCTATTTGGAGACATAGAAAAATTGAACACAAATTAGGAAGATATTCATGGTTTCAGCTCATTTGAGAATTTATCAAATACTAGGTGTGCGAATTTGATTACAAGGTCCTTCCACAAGATTTCCTTCACTCCACAACTAATTCAATACCAAGAGTTTACTCATACTAGTTTAATTACCTCCCCACCATCCTCATAGCTACATGCATGCATAAATAATAACTCTCATACCCAAGAATCATACTCCCAATTACCCATCTTCTACCTAAACTCGAAATTGAAGACTAGGGTTAGAACCTTACCTCTTGGATAAATATCTTGTGATATTTCTTGTTGAATTTCAAAGCTTGGACAAGATGTTGATGAACAAAGCACTTGGGGATTACTTCTCTCTCTATAGAACACTCCCCTATTCTCTCTAAAATGACAGTTTCTTGCCTTCAAAACGAGCCCCAAGGGCTTTTAATCAAAATAGGGCCGGGTAAAAAAAATTAGAAAAATTAAGCCCCGACACACATCTGCGATCGCATATGCGACCGCATAACACTTTTGCTATCCACAAAATGGACCGCATAATGGCCCAATTCTGTAGTCGCATAATGCGCTGCAGAACTCCCCTACGGAAATGTTCATGATGGATCTGCGATGGGTTGTGCGGCCCACGAAATGATTATACGGCCGCATACTGGACCGCATAATGGTCTGAAAATTTGCCCATATTTTTGCTTCAGTGTGCGGCAGATCTGTGGTTCGTAGATCAGTTCTGCTATCGCAGAATGAACCGCAGAAATATCCTGCACTTTCAAAAAATTTCTCCAACTCCCCAAAGCACTATTCAACCCAAAAAAGTCCAAACCTATAATCATCAACGTATAAGTCTACCTCGGCATCACGAAACCTCGAGTTTTGGGTGCATTTTTTTTTCGGGGCATTACATCGGTGTCTTAAATTGTCTGATCTTTTTGTCGGGTAGCAATCCCCAATTTGGGGAGGCCCGTAAGATTAAGGGTTTTGAATCCAATATTCACTCTAAGTAACTAAACGATAACATTGCTGGTGCAAATGTAAATCGATGAGGCATGGAAGGCAAACTTTGTTTATTACTTTTAACGTAGTGTACATAATCGAAGGTAAAAAAGCTATCTGCCATGGAGAGAATGAGCTACACGAGCACGGTTCGTTCGATCGTTTAACCCTTACAATCAATTCTAATATTCAATCCTTGGCTTTTGATGTCGAAACCAAATCCGAACTCAGGACCTTGACTCAGGGTATGATAGCCCCCTAGTATTCGAGACTGAGTTTGTGAGGGATCGAATACTATTGGTCTAATATGGGTGATTCGCAATCCCCGGTTTTAGGCTAATCTTCAAAACTAACGTAGCATATTTTACTATTGCCTCGTTAGAAACATAGCCGTAAAACCCATTTTGGGACAAAACTGGTCCAAGCGAAAAAGAGTGCAACGCGTGCTTTCAGACCTAATCCTTGGATATGATTTTGACTGAGTACCTGCAAGGGTTAGTTCAAAGTGTGATAATCCATAAAGAAGAATGTGTTCATACCTTAGCAGTAGTATCGTTTTAAACTTGCCACATTCCAATTATTGGGTAGTTGCACCCCATTTTCGGATTCAAGCTGGTATGAGCCTTTCTCAATTATGCAGGTGACTCTGTACGGTCCCTCCCAGTTCAGGCCTAGTTTTCCGTTATTCGAGTTCTCGGTATGTAGTGTAACTCTCCTCGGTACCAAGTCCCCGATTTGGAAGTGTCGAAGGTTTTTCCTTCTGTTGTAATATCTCTCCATGCGTTGTTTTGGGGCTGCTAATCAGACTAGGGTGGCTTCTCGCCTTTCGTCTGATATGTCTAAGCTCGTAGCTATGGCCTCGTTATTTGACGTCTCTGTAGTATATTGGAACCTTAGGCTTGGTTCTCCTACTTCTACTGGAATCAGAGCTTTCGCGTCGTAGACTAAAGAGAACGGTCTTTCTCTGGTGCTTGACTTTGAAGTCGTTCGGTATGCCCACAGACCTCGGGCAAAATTTCCTTCCACTTTCCTTTTGAGTCGGTCAATCTATTCTTCAGGTTCTGGAGTATCGTTTTGTTTGTTGATTCCACTAGACCGTTCCTACTTGGTTGGTATGGTGTGGACAAAATCTTTTTGATTTTGTGGTCTTCAAAAAACTTACTAACCTTGCCGCCGATGAACTGCCTCCTGTTGTCGCACGTGATCTCCGCCGGTATCCCGAACAACATATTATATGATCCCAGATGAAGTCAATGACCTTTATTTCCCGAACCTTCTCAAACGCCTGAGCTTTGACCCACTTGGAGAAATAATCGGTCATAAGTAATATGTATTGTGCTTTACCGGGTGCCCACGGTAAGGGACCGACGATGTCCATCCCCCATTTCATGAGCGGCCAGGGGGAGAGGACCGGGTGAAGCATCTCCCCCGGTTTGTAAATCATGGGGGTGTGCCTCTAGCATTCGTTACACTTTTGGACGAAGTCTTTCGCATCTTTTTCCATCTCATTCTAGTAATAATCGGATCTGATCAATTTCTAAACCAAGGACTCCACTCTTGAATGGTTTCCACAAGTACCCTCGTGTACTTCCCTCATCACGTAGTCGGTCTCTCCCGGACCCAAGCACCTTGCTAACAGTCCGAAAAATGATCTTCGATATAATTTTCCACCAACCAGGCTAAACCTGGCAGCCTTAGTAGGTAGGGCCCTCAATGCCTTGGAATCCGATGGCAATATTTCTTTATGACGGTAATGCACCCTATTTTGTACGAGTCAAAACAAGATTCAACTTGTGATTTCTCTGTTGTTGATGAAAGAGAGTCGCCACCTAATATATAAAGGTATACTGGAGTACCTATTTAATTACTAAAGTCATATTCTTTATTAGTCTGCTAATCGGTGAGATTTTGGATTAGGGTTCTTATTCTTCTAAGGGGAGGTGTTAGGCACCCCTTAACATTTACCTGAGGTACCTCCATGGGACTTAGACTAGGTTTAAAGGGTTAGTTGTTTGCATTCTTCTTAATTAGTATTAGAGTGGCACGGCTTACCATTTATCTAAGTGAGAGTATGATGTTAATAAAAGGGATCCGAGATTTAAAAGGGGTATAAGTTTAGAAAGAGTCTTGAGAACTACAGTTGGTGTATTTAAAAGAGTTTTAAAAATGAGTGGTTTGTATGAAGCATGTAGAAAACACTTTGGTTTTTAAAGAATGGATGTTCATATAATTCTAATTAAATAAAGATGTTATAAGCAAATGAGACTAAGATATACCTTGGCTTCTGAAATCACTTAAATCTTAGACTTGAGGGAATAGTTTTGAAAGTCTTTGTTGGGAGGTAGCTCTTAAGTTTTGAAAGAGTCAATTTCTTTTAGAAGGCTAGTCTTGCGATTCATTTCTGGTTTTGAAAAAAGGACTGTCGTCTTTGCTAAATTATTTTCAGCTTCAAAATCTTCATGAAAAGGTTAGCAAAATATAGCAGATTAGTAATGTGAACAGTACATGATTAACAAATGGAGAATTGGTTACTACTTAATTGTTTTTTAACCCTATGTCTTTTAAGGCTTGCCTAAGTTGTTTATATAATTCAAAAAATAAAGTAAAATATTAAATCGAATATAATGAGAGTGGCGTTATATACATATAAAAGAATATAAATAATTAAATATAATGAAGCAGTAAAGGAGTGAGGAGTGACTCTGGTTTTGGCCTGAACGAGATAGGCCTGGTACTCAGAAGGAATTGACAGCAATATGCTCCAGATTTCCAGATGCATTACACGGGGTTTGAGCCCGAGTTCCTTGAGAACTCAGCAGGCCCAATGGTTGTACATGTTCAAAAAAAAAAGAGAAAGTCATTGGAAATAATATTCTATACATACAATCATACATGAATGTAAGTAAGTGACTTGAACAAAATATAACAACTAACGGTACTTAAATATTATGAAAGGTTATATTAATGTAGAGGTCATATGGTAAAATGATTTACATTGAAAACCTTTTGTTGTCATTAAACACTAAACCCAAAAGGAGTAATCAATATCAATGGATTAAAGGCTAAGAGTAGAATTCCACTCAAGGTCAAAGTCCCCATTAAATTCCCTGATACTTCAAAGTTCCCAAGGGTCTCAAGAGCCCAGCGCAATGCTTGTGTGAGGGAGAGCATCCCAACCAAGAGTTAAACTCTACTCCTAAATACCGCTAACCATTAATGACTCACTCTTTCCCACATATTTAAATTCCAATGAGGCACTTTCAATGTAAACCAATCACCATAGTAATACCATACCACATAAGTGTATACCTTTCTTATGAAGACCAAACAGAATATCATGAGGCTACAAAGCAGTTTTTCTACAACTATCATAACCATTTCCAAAACTAAATGGATGATTAACACATTAAACAGTTCTAAAGAAGATAAGCTTCAAACATACTTTATCATGCTGCTATTCAGAAATCAAACATCTGAGGCCAAGCATCTTAAAGGCAGAGGGAACATAATTCCAGTATGTAATAACTCATAAGCTCATGTGTATTTGTCTTAATAGCACTCAATTACACTAATCACAAGTTGATTAAGCCTTGCCCCCTTAAGTATACATAGGTTAACAATATTGATTGAACATTTTGAAAAATGTTAACAAGTTTAGACTAACAGTTACAACTAAACACCTGAGGGAATTAGGAGAGGGTAGGTTAACAATTACAATTAAAAATCCTAAGAGTGTTAACCACATGGCAGGTTCAATACCACAGTTAATACTTTCCAAAGAATGCTAATACAGATACAGTTTAAACAGCTTTAATGATAAATGCAGATCAATAACCCTAGTCATGAGGCACAAGCTAACAATTTTGAATAGAACATTCAAGGAAGTATTGACAGAAGTTAAAAGAAGTAACCATAATCAAAACTCCAACTGGTACTAACACAGATTATCACACTACAACCAAGATTTCTGAAGCATTGACAAGATCACAGATTAGCAATAACTATAATTAGAATTTATAAGGAAATCAACAAGGTCACAGGTTCACAAATCTAATTAGAGATCCTAAGAGTGTTTAATAGGTTCTCAAATCATCGATCATGCCTAACTTTAAGAATTAAGGACATATCCACCTCTTTTGAGAGTTTTAACTTCAAAATGAAGTAGGCAGTTATATCCAAACAGTAGTAACAAAGAGTTTCTTTGGAGTGTGGGCATACATGTGGTCATGAAAGTCAAACAGAGATGTTGGATAACCTAGCTGAACACAAGATCACAAACACACACAAAGGGGACTTAGCAGAGATCATGTCATAGAAGTGTTACTAACAGTGCCATCATGTGAGGTCCAAGAAAGGTAAAGATATCATCACATCAAGGCAACACATGCTAAGTGTGTTTGGATTAGGCCTGAGGTACAAAGGAAACTTAGCAGCAGTGTTTTAAACGAACAAATTTGTTATCATAACTTAAGTACATTTCAGCAACTTTCATAACTTAGGTTCAATATAAAGCAGCCTCAGAATCATACACAAATACAATATGAAGATCCAACTAACTCAATATATGCCCATATAAATTGTCATGAGTTCAATTAAGGAATCGACGGAATCACAGAGATACATTAAAGAGATGAGAGTAGATTCAAAGGTCATAGCTAATACAACAATACCATAATAACAATCTAAATTTAACCCCTAAGAGAATCATACTCTATTGGATTGAATGAACCAATGTGAATGGTGAATGATGTTAAAAATAGATTAGTGTAATAATCATGAAAATATTATCTGAACAGAGAGAGAGAGAGAGAGAGAGAGAGAGATATTTGGAACTAAGTATTAAGATAGTCAAGAAATCATTTCAGAGTTAACAATTGACATGGATCAACATATGCATATTAGCATTCAATTATTTTTAAAAAGAAGTTCAGGGTTGCAGAATCTATGCATCAGTCATTACAATACATATAAAATAACTAAAAGACATGAATACATTATCAATAAGATCGATGGGCAGAGATAGTAAAGCATTTCATATTCATGGACTTAAACTAGTAAAAAAGAGTAACGTTGAAGTTTACTGACCTCCTTTGGGGCAGCAAACCAAAAGAGTAGTCAAATTAACCTTTAGGAAAACAAGAGCTCAAGCTCTTAATCATTAATACACTCAGAATCGGAGAAGAGCAGAAAATTGTCTAAGAACTCAGCTTAGCCGAAATCTTCCTAAAATACTGAGTTGCGTATTAACTTTTTAGATGCTAGGTGTTGCTAGTAGATATATCTTATTGTATTTTAGGTGAAGGCATTAAAAGCCCAAATTTATAGTGGTTGTGAAGTCCTAGGTTTTCAGATTCAAAATCAATAGTGGAAGATAACGAAAGATAGATGATGATAGCGAAGAGGGTAAAATCAGAGCGGAATCAGAGTAAATCTGAGTGAATCTGAGAGAAAAATGAGTGAAGCTCTTACCTCAGTGCACGACAACCATTATAAGTGAAGATCCATCGGGTAATGACTAGAGGTCCAGAAGTTATTGCATTTGACCTATGGTTAGAATAATCATCATGAGATGTGCCATGCATGAGAGATTTGGTTACAACATCGAAGGCTTTGAAGACTTGAAGTTTCATGTTTGTGTTCGAGTTCACGACCTTGCACGATTTGGTGCAAGGTTTGGAGACTGATTTGGTCTGGGATTTGAGAGGAAACGAGAGGGAAAGGGGAAAGGGCGCGGCAGAGTCAAAGGAGGAAATGATTAAGGTTAGGGGATTGGGGTAATCTGTCTCTAGGATAAGGTTAAGAGAATGAATCTGGGTCGTTGGATCATTGGATCAACAACCCTGATAATTCTGGGTTGAAAAGCTTTTAAGGAGAAAATATAAGGGTCGTTGGATTTTCTGATTTCAACGGCCACGATTATATCTGATAGGTATCGAAATAAAAGGAAAAATGGGGATAATTTTGAAGTCGTTGATCTATAAAATGGACGTCTTAAATTCATTGTGTTTGTTATGTGAATGATTGACATAGGTGACATGGCGCACCGCTATTGGTTTATAGGGAATGGCATGGATTGCCAAAGTGGAGAGGAAGGGGTGTTTGGACTGGGTATTTTTCGGATTGGGCTTGGGTGTTGGGCTAAAAATGGTTTAAAAGATAGCCATTTAGTCTTTAATAAAGAATTACAATTACAGCCTTTAGCCATTTTAATCCCTTTTGAAATTAAATTACACAAACTTAATAATTTTCGATAAAATATAATAAAATTATAATTATCATATACATTACTAACTATTGTAATTAATTATTTATAAATACTTCATTTGTCGGATTATAGCATTGGCTTCAAATTATTAACATAGTAATCCAATTAATTAGAATTTTGAGAAATAATTCATCAAATCAAATATAAAGCATATGCGATGTTTTATAAAATTAATTAATTATCTAAAAATAGCAAGCATAGTATAATTAGAAAATTGAATTATTAGTTTCAAAACTACTAATACTAAATTAGTCTTGTCAAAAATAATTGTTATTGATTGAAAATATTTTCAAAAATATTTATTGTAAACTATTAAGTATAAATAAATTAATTTTAAAAGGGATGGTCAAAATTGACCATCAACAGAAAGTACTCTATGTATTTATTTTTCCAATCCTAAGTCAAGCTTGTTGACTTTACCTCGGCGTGACCTTCCTCTATTACTGAGTTTATCAATTGCACTACTGCGCCGGAATTGAATTCATCAGAGTCGACAGACGACCCTAGATTAGATAATGCATCGGCCTCGTTATTTTGATTTCGAGGTACATGCTGTAGAGTCCATTCCTTGAATTGGTGTAAGGTCACATGCAACTTATCCAAGTATCGCCGCATCTGGTCCTCTTTTACTTCGAACGTCCCGTTGACTTGGTTAACGACGAGGAGAGTCACACTTCGCTTCGATCACCTCAGCCCCAGGCTCTTAGCCAGTTCTAAACCTGCAACATGGCCTCATATTTAGCTTTGTTGTTAGTTAATTTCACATTTCTAATAAATTGCCTTATTACCTTACCAGTAGGTAGTTTTAATACGATTCCCAACCCGGGCCCTTTCGCGTTAGAAGCACTGTCCGTGAATAGGGTCCAAACCCCCGATCAAGTCCCCGAGGTGAGCAGAGATTCTTTCTCAACCTCGAGGATCAAGGCTCGTGTAAAGTCGGCCACGAAGTCTGCCAAAAGATGACATTTTATAGCACTTCGGGGTTTGTACTCAATATCGTACCCGCTAATCTATACGAACCATTTGGCCAGTCGACCTGAGAGCTCGGGTTTATGCATAACATTCCTTAGCGGGTACGAGGTCACAACACATATGGAGTGACAATGAAAGTACGCTTTTAATTGCCTAGATGCGCTCAATAAGGCGAGTGCTAATTTTTCTAAATGTGGATACCTTGTTTCGGCATCGCCTAAGGTTCTACTAACATAGTAAATAGGAGACTGCATACCTTCTTCTTCCCGAACCAGGACACTACTTACCGCTACCTCAGAAACTGCCAAGTAGAGGTATAGCTGCTCGCTCGCCTTCGGGGTGTGCAGCCAAGAAGGGCTTGATAGGTATCGTTTGAGTTCTTTTAAAGCTTGCTGACATTCCGGGGTCCAAGAGAAGACGTTTTTCTTCTTTAAAAAATTGGTGGCTTTTATCGGACGACCTCGAAATAAATCGACCCAATGCGGCTATCCACCTAGTCAATATTTGTACTGTCTTGATGTTGTCAACTCTGATGATATTTTTTATGGATTTTTTCTTGTCCGGGTTGATCTCTATTCCCGGGTTGGATACCATGAAACCGAGGAACTTGCCCGAGCCGACTCCGAAGGCACACTTCTCCGGATTTAACTTCATGTTTTATTTTCTCAATATGTCTAAGGTTTCCTGCGAATGCTTCAAATGGTCCTCTTCTCACAGGGACCTAACTAACATAACATTAATATAAACTTCCATTGATTTTTCTATTTTTTCATCGAGTATCCGGTTAACTAGGTATTGATACGTGGCACCAATATCTTTTTAGCCAAACGGCATTACGTTGTAACAGTAGGTGCTGAATTTAGTTATAAAAGAAGTCTTTTCTTGGTCACGCGGGGTCCATCTGAATTTGGTTGTACCCGGAATAGGCATCGAGAAAACTTAGTATCTCATGCTCGGCCGTCGCATCTAGCATTCGATTGATATTAGGCAAAGTAAATTAATCATTTGGACATGCCTTATTTAGGTCCTTATAATCTACACACATTCTAAGTTTGTTTCCTTTTTTAGGTACGACCACTACGTTAGCTAGCCAGTCCGGGTATTTAACTGCTTGAATGGAACCTATTTTCAAAAGTTTAGATACCTTATCTTTTATGAATGTGTGTTTGATCTCAGACTGCGGCCTCATCTTCTATTTGACCGGGTGGAATTTTGGATCCAAGCTCACCTCCGATGGGATCGCTATCATATCTAAGTGGGACCATGCAAAACAATCGGCATTAGATTTAAGGAAATCAATAAGTTTTTTCCTGAGCTCGGAAGTGAACCCCGTGCACAGGTATACCTTTCTATCGGGTAGGTACTCAATCAGTATGACTTTTTCCAATTCCTCAATTCTCTATTTGGTGGCATCGGTATCATCGGGCGCTATAAAGGATCTCGGGACATCATAATCATCCTTCTTGTTTGCTGTGTGCTCCTCCTATTTCCCGGCCCGGTCAGGGTCGGGACCGCTGATAGCTATTTGGTTTCTTTCTCTTCAACCAGTTCCCTACTTTTTGATGTCGTGGCCGCGGGCAACGAGGTTTCTTCCTCGACATCGAACATCTCTTTTGCATCTGATTGTTCCCCGTAGACCATTTTGATTCTACTCGAAGTGGAAAACTTTAGTGCTTGATGTAGGTTTGAAGGCACCGCTCTCATGTTGTGAACCCATGGCCTCCCGAACAAAGGCGTTGTATCTCATACCCCTCTCTATCACATAAAATTTCATTTCCTGGGTGGTCATGACAGTGTTTACTGGTAGGGTTATTTCACCCTTCACCATCTCGCATGCCATGTTGAACTTGTTCAATACTCGTACTATCGGTACGATTTGGTCCAATAATCCCAATTTATCTACGACCCTCTATCGGATAATGTTGGATGAACTACCTGGATCAATTAACACAGATTTAGCTTGAGATTTAATAATAGTACATATATTGCCAGTGCATCATTGTGAGACTGGATGATGCCCTAGTGTAACGACCCGACCGGTCGTTTTGAATATTACAACCTTACTTCCCCCTATACTTCTCAAATTGTACTTTACAGTTTTTGTGTGAATTGCCGGGGCAATTGGTTCGGGTCCGGTTAGGTTTTGGAATAAATTGGAACGCTTAGTTCCAAGGTTTAAAGTTTAAGTTAAAATAGTGACCGGATGTCGACTTATGTGTAAACGACCTCGAAATTTAATTATGATGATTCCAATAGCTCCGTATGGTGATTTTGGACTTGGGAGCATGTTCGAAAAATTATTTGGAGGTCCGTAGTGGAATTTGGCGTGAATTGCCGAAAGTTAAATTTTTGGAAAGTTTGACCGGGAGTTGACTTTTTGATATCGGGGTTGGAATCCGATTCTGGAAATTTGAATAGGTCCGTAATGTGAAATGTGACTTGTGTGCAAAATTTGAGGTCAATCGGACGTGATTTGATGTGTTTCGACATACGTTATAGAATTTGAAGTTTCAACGTTCAATGATTTCGGATTGAGGAGTAATTCGTCGTTTCGATATCGTTAGGTATGATTTGAGGCCTCGAGTAGATCCGTGTTATGTTATGGGACTTGTTGATACAATTGGTTGAGGTCCTAGGGGCCTCGGGTGAGTTTCGGACGGTTAACGGATCAAATTTGGACTTAAGGAAATGCTGGAACTGCTGCCTACTGGTGTGATTGCACCTGCGATGATTTTGATCGCAGGTGCGAAGCCGTAGAAGCGGCCAAGAGTGGGATTGGTCAGTGCTCGCAGGTGCGAGGAAATTGCCGCATCTGCGACGCCGTAGGTGCGAAGGGGAATGCGCATCTGCGAGCCCGCAGATGCGAGAAAAGGGACGCTGATGCGAGGTTTTGGGAGGTTGGTTATTTTCCGCAGGCATGCATTTTCGTCCGCAAATGCGGATGCGCACGCGCGGAAATGCCTGGACAGTGTTTAAAAACGAGGGTTCCGAGAGTTTTCTCATTTTCGACATTTTGGAGCTCGGTTTGGGAGATTTTGGAGAGGAAATTTTCCACACCACTTGGGGTAAGTGTTCTTAACTCCCTTGTGATTATATTTCATGAATTCATCTTCATTTTTGATGTAAGATTATTGAATCTTCAAGAGAAATAGAGAGAAATTTCTATAATGTCACAAAACGAACTTTTCAAGTTTGAATACCGATTTGGAGTCGGATTTGAGTGCAATTAGTATGGTTGAACTTGTAATTGGATGGGTTATCGTATTTTATGAGTTTCGTCGGATTTTAAGACGTGGGCTCCACGGGCAATGTTTGGGGCGTAATTTCGGATTTTGTGAAAATACTAGTATTTTGATATGGAAATAATTTCTATAAATTTTGGGAGCTGAATCAAATTAATTGTGACTAGATTCGAGCCGTTTGGGAGTTGATACGCATATAATGGGATTTCTCGAGCATTGTTTAGCTTGCTCGACATTGAATTTGGCTTGTTCGAGGTAAGTAACTCTTCTAATCTTGGAGTTGAGGGTATGAACCCTGAATATATGTATTTTTGTGAATTGTTGGGAGGTGACGCACATGCTAGGTGACGGGCGTGTGGGCTTGCACTGTTGGGGATTTGTGACTTTGTTCGTCCCGTAGCAACTGTAAAGTTGCATACTTTGTTGAAACCATTTAATACTTATATGTTTTAGAAAGAATTTCTGTAAATTGGGCTGAATGCCATGTTTGGGCCTTGCGCCAATGCTGTTTGGACCCGTAGGGGTTGTTTCTTACCATCCTCATTGTTTTTGATTGAAAATCTATACTCAGTCATATTCATTTCATTGCATATCACAACTCAGTTTTATGCCTCTATTTTGATGCATTGAAATGTTTTGGGTCGAATGCCCTATTTTACTGAAATGTCCGAGTGGCTTGATTTGTGAGGATGAGTGTGGATCGGGGCTGCCCGCCTGCAGCATACTTTATAATTGAGTGAGGCCGAGGGCCTGATTTATGAGGATGAGTGTGGATCGGGGCTGCCCGCCTGCAGCATACTTTTTGACTGAGTGAGGCCGAGGGCCTGATTTGTGAGGATGAGTGTGTATCGGGGCTACCCGCCTGCATCATACTTTATTATTATCGCACGTGAGTTGTCCGTGCAGATTATAGTGCTTGGGCTGAAGGAGTCCATCCGGAGTCTGTACACACCCCTAGTGAGCGCAGGTACCTACTGAGTGCGAGTGCCGAGTGTTGAGTGACAGGGAGCCATGAGTGATTGTAAGGTATGCCCGAGTGGCAAGAGTGATTGTGAGGTATGCCCGACTGGCAAGAGTGATTGTGAGGTATGCCCGAGGGGCACGAGTGACTGTGAGATTTGCCCGAGGAGCTGTATATAAGTGATGTTTTGCCCGAGGGGCTGTTTATGATTTTATCATTGAGTTGCATTGCATTGGCATGCACACATGACATACATGCATAGAGATGTATTTCCTCATGCGGAATAACATCACATCATTCATGATTTCTCACATATTTTTGCCAGATGGATATAATGATGCATTTGTTTTTACACGGGTTATCCGGAAGGAAAATGAAACATTTTATTTATTATTGACAAGATTTTGGGAGAAATTTATTGTTTTTAAACTATTTGTATTATTGGAAACTTCGGCAAACAATTTGGGTTTTCACTGAGATATTTGAAAGGAAGAACTATAATTTTT
>AWOL01S0015231.1:34736-45536 GCA_000715115.1 Nicotiana otophora | reverse complement strand
GATAATATTCCAACAAACACAACAATAGTGAAATGCCACCCTTATACACACATAATATCAACGGTGAAATGCCACCCTTATACCNATCAATAGCCACCCTTATCGCTCCTATTGCCACCCTTATCGCTCCGCCCAGATAATATTCCAACAAACACAACAATAGTGAAATGCCACCCTTATACACACATAATATCAACGGTGAAATGCCACCCTTATACCCACATAATATCAACGATAAAATGCCACCCTTATCTCCCCAAAATAATAACTCATAACACACAACAATTTACACAGAAAATTAACACGACAATATAATAAAATCAATTCATATCACAATTTGCCCAGTGGCAACCAAATTTCAAAGATATAACAAAATCAATAAATTTCATAACCAATAGCCCAAAAGCTCTACGCAATATGTACAATACCCAAAAACAATCAATAGAGATCGAAATTACTCAACATAAAGTAATGTCTTCATTAAATTCAAATTTTCAATAATTATATAAACACCTCTTCTTAAGCTCATTTAATTAATTATTTACAGAGGAAAAATCCATAATGAAATTCAATTCCAATAATTATCAAACTAACAAATTCACGAAATTACATAAATAATCAAGTAACAATCACATCAAATTGTCATATAACAACAAATTCAACAACAACAAGGATTTAGACACGACAAATAGATGATTAAATATATACCAACAATTACCCAATTTTCCACACAATATGCTCAAGACTTTAACTCAATAAAATTTACACATATAAGCCGAGTGTGCACTCGTCACCTCGCGTACACAGCTTTTCACATTTCACAAATGGCACATAAGACTCGATGCCTAAGGGGTAATTTCCCCACTCGAGGTTAAGCAAGACACTTACCTTTTTGAAGCGAGGCCGATATTTCAAAATAGCCTTCTTGCTTGAATTGACCTCCGGACAGCTCAAATCTATCCAAATTAATTGTATAAGTTCCTTAAAATTGATCGGAAACAATTTCGGATAATAATGCGTCGACTTAAAAATTTATTTTAAAAAGTCAACAAAAGTCAACGCGGGGCCCGCCTCTCGGAACCCGACATAATTTTCATGAAACCCGAACACCCATTCCGATACAAGTTCAACCACACCAATTTTATCAAATTCGATACCATTTCGTCCCTCAAATCGTGATTTTTCGTTTTGAAAAGTTTCTTCAAAAATCACCCTTTTCCTCAACTCAAAACACAATTTAAATGATAAAAATAAAGATAGGATCATGGAAATAAATAGATTCTAGGTGAAGAACACATACCCAATCGATTTGCTTGAAAAACCCACAAGGAGTCGTTCAAAACCGAGCTCTACAAGTCAAAATGTGATAAAAATTGCCTAACCCTGGATTTGGAAAACTTATAATCTGCCCAGTTCTGAAAGCATCGCGAATGCAGAGAGAGGCTCGCGTTCGCGAAGAAGGAAAGTAAGGCTTTCTAGAAAAACCCTTCGCGAACGCGAGGGAAGGAGTGTGAACGCGAAGCACAAGGGACGGAACCTTCGCGAACGCGAGATGCTCTTCACGAACGCGAAGAAGAAACATGAGGCTGCCATGAAGAGCTACGCGAACTCGAGTGTCTATTCACGAACGCGGTGGAGGAAAAGACAAACCTTCGCGAACGCGATGGGCTGAACGCGAAGAAGAAATATAAGGTGGTCAGCAGTAACACATCACGAACGCGAGGTGATCTTCGCGAACGCGAAGAAGAACACCAAAAAACAGAAACAACATTTCAAAAATAGAAGGAAATGGTGTGTAGCCCATCCGAAACACACGTGAGGCCCCCGGGACCCCGTCTAAACATACCAACAAGTTCCACAACCTAACATGGACTCGCTCGAGGTCTCAAATCACATCAAATAAAGCTGCAAATACAAATCGCACCACGAATCAAATTTATGAACTTCCAAAACTTCCAACTTTTAAAACTCGTGCCGAAACCTATCAAAGCAATCCGGAAAGACGTCAAATTTTCCAGGCACGTCTCAAATAACATAACGGAGCTGTTCCAACTCTCAGAATTGCATTCCGACCACGGTATCAAAAGGTCAACTCCCGGGTCAAACTTTTCAAAATTTTAAGTTCCGCCATTTCAAGCTTAATTCCACTACGGACCTCCAAAATAATTTCCGGACACGCTCCTAAGTCCAAAATCATCATACGGAGCTAACGGAACTGATAGAACTCCATTCCGGAGTTGTCTTCACACAGTTCTGACTACGGTTAAAATTCTAAGACTTAAGCTTCCATTTTAGGGACCAAGTGTCCCAAATCACTTTGAATCATCCGGTAACTGAATTCAACCACGCACGCAAGTCAATACGCGTAATACGAAGCTGCTCCGGGCCTTATGCTGCCGAACGGGACTTAAATTATTGAACTGACAAGTCGGGTCGTTACATTCTCCACCCCTTAAACAAACGTTTGTCCTCGAACGTGCTAAGAATCTTTCTGAGGACTTTAAATTACTGAGTATATTCTTGCACACATACTTATGGGCAATTCTACATTCCTGCAATTTAACACGGGTCCAACAACACCATCTCGATTGAGATTATTTCTTTTCTCCATTCTTATAAGCTTTAGAGCAAAAATCCCTAACTCTCCAATCATTTCCTAAATGCCTGATTTTTGTTTTTTACTTTGACGCACGGTATTAATCTAAACTGGCTATAGCAACTCGTGCCTATGCACACATCAACTTTCTTGATAGTGTTGAAGTACTTCAAAAAAATATTTCTGGGGTGTTTCATTCTTCCTCGCTTGGGATCATTCGCCCTCAAACACATAACATAATTTGTCTCTTCTTTTGCACGTCTCAATCCCCTAAATTTTTACTAACTCCCAAATTTTTCAGAAATTTTGGCAGAGTATCCCTTGTAATTGGGCCTAACCACCTGCCAGAGTAATACCAAAATAACTCCTACAATACATCCGCAACCCAACAAAACACCACAAGGTACATATCAATAACATTAATCTCAGCATTGCATTATCATAATGATATCAGGACATGAAGCACATCATATGTATGCTCATTACCACATCTCTGGTCTTAAAAACTATTCATAATTAATTCCAGCATCATCAATTAATCCCATATTAACCATTACCTCATTTCGAATTTTCACAACACTGACAACAGAACGTGAGGCATGAAGACCTCATGATTACTTACTCGGATTAATGAGTCACATTTAACACTACCTGGGCACTCACCTCATAGGCTAAAACTCAATATTTACAGCACGAAAATGGCTGAATATGAACAGAAAATATACAAGCATTATCAAATAAGCCTAACAGGCATGACTCCGTATTAATATTATTGCACAAATTAAATTTTACAAGGGAGAATTTTAAACTCATAAACATTTCACCACAAGGACCTCGTCCTTATATAACTTCCATCGCGGCTTGCAGCCCGGTATAAATATTTCACACCATATAAAAATACGAGGACCTCTTCCTCAACTCCGAATCATAAGTATTTTGCACATTGTGCCAACTGAAATTTCAATTTCTTTTTTTTCTTCTTTTCAATAAATTTCATAAACAGTTTTCACAATACATAATGAACCCTCATACCGGTAGGGCATATAATTCATAAAAATTGGAATCAATTATTTCGAAACACATTAAACCCACAGTAATGGATAATAAAAATTACTTTTGGACTTATATCCCTCACTGGTGTACAAAAATAAAATGACAGACACGGGTTCACATCTTTAAATCTCCCAACAGGGATAAACATATAAGTGGGTCACAAATTTACGAAGCTCACCCATAAGTGGAGCATAATAGGAGGACTCACCTCAATATTTGAAACCGAATCAAATTAAGGGAAAATATCCTTTTATAATAAAAATCAGGATCGTACCTGTAACGATACCATCTGGTGTATTGACCTCAGCCAAATAATAGCTATTATACCAACGGGTCGGGCCTCCACCTCTTAGGCGCCCACTACCCGCTTGTCCTCCACCTCTAGCTGACTGTGCACGTGGAGTATTCACTGGAATAAAGCTTGTAGCTGGAGTGCTCTGATGAAATCCACCCCTCGCAATTCTGGGACAATCTCTCATGATATGCCTAGTATCACCACACTCATAACAACCCCTCTGAGGTCGCGACTGCTTGTACTGAGTCTGTGCCAGATAACTGGAATAGACACTGTAAGAATCTCGTGTCGGTGGTGCACTATAAACTGGAGCACCCCGAGTAATTTGATGTGCGAACTGAGCTGACCGACGGCTCGAGCCTCCGCTATAATGGGTTCTAGCTGAAAAGTAAAATCCATTGAATCCTCCAGATCTTCGAGACCTTTTGGCCTCCTTAGATTCCATTTCCTCACCAACGTGAACCTGCTGCTCTGGAGTTGGGGTAGGAGTCTGAGCTACTCCCCTAATCTGCAAAATATTTGGTGCAACAGAGATCAATCCCGCCTGAGTTAATGTACCCAACATACTCAGGAACTGTGCTAAGGTCTCCTGAAGTCCGGGAGTAACAACAGGTGCTTCTAGTACCTGTCCCCCAACTGGAGCTACTAGTGGCTCCTCAATTGTTGTTCTAACATGTACTCTAGTCGCAACATGTGCCCTTCCTCGACCTCTACCTCGGACCCGGCCTCTTGCAACCCTAGCAGTATGTGCGGATGCCTACTCAGCTAACCCAGTCGCACGTGTCCTCACCATCTATGAGAGAATGGAGATACAAAGGTTCAAATTCCAAATTCAACAAATTCCGCACGACAGGAATGAAAGAAATGGAAATTCCCTAACAGTTCTATAGCCTCTCAAAGAGAAGTACAGACATCTTCGTACCGATCCGCAAGACTCTACTAGACTCGTTCGCGACTCGTAAAACCTATGAAACTAGAGCTCTCATACCAACTTGTCACGACCCAAAATTTCGCCACAGGAGTCGTGATGGTAACTAGTCTCTAAGACTAGGTAAGCCGATTTCAATTATATTTTTGAAGCCATTTTTTTTAATTAAATAGGTAAACAAAACTGACAGCGGAAACAAGTATGAATACATCTACCACCCAAGACTGGTAGTATTGAGTCACGAACTCTAACTAAATACATGGAATGATCACGAGGAGCGAATATACAATATTGTTTGATTACAAATTAACAGTACAATGAAATAAAAGACTCCAAGGGACTGCGATGACTAAGCATCTCTACCTTGAATCCTTACGATCCCGCTTTAACTCTGCTCAAGTCCGATATCTCCAATACCTGGCTCTGCACAAAAATGTGCAGAAGTATAGTATGAGTACACCACGGTCGGTACCCAGTAAGTATCAAGACTAACCTCAATGGAGTAGAGACGAGGTACAGTCAAGACACTCACTAGTTTGATAATCTGTGCAATATAATATACAAAATAATAGGAAACAAATAACATCAAGGCAACATCAAACAACCAATGATATGAACATTAAGACAATAAAATCACCATTTACTATTGCTCAACAATTAATAAATACAATTACACCCATTTAAAACAAGTTCTTCAATTAAATATCTTTCACATATAATTCTTACGAATAAAACTCTTTTCAAATATAATTTTCTCAAATAATTATTTTTCAAATATAATTCTTTCAATAAATCTTTTCAAATATAATTTCCTCAAATAAATATATTTCAAATACAATACTTTCTAAGTAAAAATCCTTCCAAATAAATATTTTGAATATAATTCTTTCAATTAAAAAGTCACTATGTGACACCTCATTTCATAATCATAAAAAATACGAGTCTCAGCCCATTTTTATATTTTTCGTAAACACGGGTCTCAGCCCATTTTTATATTTCCACGGCACCTCGTGCCCTCATTTCATATTACAACTGCACGGACAATTCACGTGCCAATTATCATTATCATTTCATCACAGCACTTCGTGCCCCCATTTCATATCACTACTGCACGGATAATTCACGTGCCAAATATCCTTATTATTTACTTACGCCACCTCGTGCACACATTTCATTTTATAATCCGCCTAGCAATAGCAACATGCTCTCAATTCCTACATAAAACAGATTGTTATTAATTTACCAACAACAAGACATATTGCACAAGGTATAAAAATAAACACAAGAAAGTAACAACATCACATGAAAATTATCAACACCACAACCACACATCATCACATATCGTCCCTGATAATAACCACCCTTATCTCTCCTATTTCCACCCTTATCACTCCTATAGCTACCCTTATCGCTCCACCCAGACAATACCAATAGCCACCCTTATCGCTCATATTGCCACCCTTATCGCTCCGCCCAGACAATATTACAACAAACACAACAACAGTAAAATGCCACCCTTATACCCACATAATATCAACAGTGAAATGCCACCCTTATACCCACATAATATCAATGGTGAAATGCCACCCTTATCTCCCCAAAATAATAACTCACACAACACAACAATTTACACGGGAAATTAACATGACAATATAATAAAATCAATTCATATCACAATTTGCCCAGTGGCCACAACCAAATTCCAAAGATATAAAAAAATCAATAAATTTCAAAACCAATAGCCTAAAAGCTCCACGCAATGTGTACAATACCCAAAAACAATCAATAGAGATAGAAATTACTCAACATAAAGTAAAGTCTTCATTAAATTCAAATTTTCAATAATTATATAAACACCTCTTCTTAAGCTCATTTAATTAATTATTCACAGAGGAAAAATTCATAATGAAATTCAATTCCAATAATTATCAAACTAACAAATTCACGGAATTACATAAATAATCAAGTAACAATCACATCAAATTGTCATATAACAACAAGGATTTAGACACGATAAACAGATGATTAAATATATGCCAATAATTATTCAATTTACCACACAATATGCTCAAGACTTTAACTCAGTAAAATTTATACATATAAGCTGAGTACGTACTCGTCACCTCACGTACACGGCTTTTCACATTTCACAAATTGTACATAAGACTCGATGCCTAAGGGGTAATTCCCCCACTCGAGGTTGAGCAAGACACTTACCTTTTTGAAGTTAGGTTGATATTCCAAAATAGCCTCCTTGCTTGAATTGACCTCCGAACAGTTCAAATCTATCCAAATAAATTGTATAACTTCATTAAAATTGCTCGAAAATAATTCCGCATAATAATGCGTCGACTTAAACATTTATTCTAAAAAAGTCAACAAACGTCAAAGCGGGGCTTGCCTCTCAGAACCCGACATAATTTTTATGAAACCCGAACACCCATTCCGATACAAGTTCAACCATACCAATTTTATCAATTTACGATACCATTTCGTCTCTCAAATCGTGATTTTTCATTTTGAAAATTTTCTTCAAAAACCACCATCTTCCTCAACTCAAAACACAATTTAAATGATAAAAATAAAGATAGGATCATGGAAATAAATAGATTCTAGGTGAAGAACACTTACCCAAGAGATTTGCTTGAAACCCCCACAAGGAATCGCTCAAAACCGAGCTCTACAAGTCAAAATGTGACAAAAATGGCCTAACCCTTGATTTGAAAAACTTATAATCTGCTCAGGTCTGAAAGCATCGCGAACGCGGAGAGAGGCTCACGTTCACGAAGAAGGAAAGTAAGGCTTTCCATAAAAACCCTTCGCGAATGCGAGGGAAGGAGTGCGAACGCGAAGCACAAGGGACGGAACCTTCGCGAACACGAGATGCTCTTCGCGAACGCGAAGAAGTGTCACGACCCAAAATCCCCTCCGTTTGGGTATCGTGATGGCATATAGTCTTAGGGACTAGGTAAGCCTAACATTAATTGAAACAACATTATTTAATTAACATATAACAAAATAAATAGAAATCTCTTACAATTCCCAAAACTGGTAGTACAAGTCATAAGTTCTACAGAGTGTTTGCTAGAAAGCTTCTAAATACAACTGTCCAGAAATAAGAATAAACAGTGCAAAATGAAAACTTGAAGGTGACTCTGAAGCCTGCGAACGCAGCAGCAGGTTTACCTTGAGTCTCCACAGCAACGACCCGCACAAATACTAATGAACAATACCTAGATCTACACAAAAATGTGCAGAAGTGTAGAATGAACACACCACAGCGGTGCCCAGTAAGTATCAAGACTAACCTCAGTGGAGTAGTAACGACGTACAATCAAGACACTCACCAATCAAATAACGTGTGTCATACTAAAATAATCGAGAACAAATAGCAGTGATATAAACAGTAAGGCAGCAAGAACACCACAATTATTGCTCCGACAAATAAGAAAGAACACAAGTACAACCAATTAAACAAGTCTTTCATATAAGAACCCCTTCAAATAAAATACCTTCCTAATATATATTTCCTTCAAATAAGTATCCTCGAATATAAAACTCTTTCAAATAAATATCTTTAAAAATATAATTCTTTAATTTAAAAGTCACCCTGTGACACCTCATTTCATAATCATCAAATACGGGTCTCAACCCACCTTTATATTTCCACGGCACCCCGTGCCCATATTTCTATCACAACTGCACGGACTACTCACTTGCCAATAATATCAATGTATATAAGATCCACATGATCAATTTATTCCCAATAAGGTAAGTTTAAAAATTTTAAATCAACTAGGAAATCAACAAAAGAATGAATTTATTTTAGAAATTATTTGGGCGGAGAAAATAACATTTCAATAAAAATGAAACACCTGATAGTTGTTGATTTGGATGTGAAACTTATAAGAATTAAAGCGTACAATAATTTCTTTTATTCAAAACAACTTAACCTTAAAAATTAGTAAAAACTAGAAATACAAATCCTGAGAGTCTCGTACAAGAGCCAAAGCCAACACATTACAGCAAGAAATACAAATACACAATAAAATCAAATAATACATTACCGAAGAACACAAGAATTTACATATCACGGAAAAATAAAATAACCAAAGGCAAGTGCATCCATAGAAACAAATATCAACAAAGGGCACTCCTGTGGTACCACCTCGTAGTCCCAAAAGTAAATATGCAGGACAGGGGGATCTCCCGGAATACCGTTCCGTAGTCCCAAAGTAAATATACAGGGCAGGGAGATCTCCCGTAATCCCGTTCCGTAGTCCCAAAGTAAATATGATTTCAACAATTGCACATCAAGTGCTCACATATCACAAATGGCTCATCCAGTGCTCAAATATACAACATATCACAAATTGCACATCGAGTGCTCAAATATTTCAACTTGCCACAGATATCAACAATACATTATTTTCCACAATAAAGAGCCCATGGCTCGACCATAATGTGCACAAAATCTTAATAAGAATATCCGGGAGTGAACAACTCAACAAAATAATATTTCACATAAATTCAA
This sequence comes from Nicotiana otophora, assembly GCA_000715115.1. NCBI lineage: Eukaryota > Viridiplantae > Streptophyta > Magnoliopsida > Solanales > Solanaceae > Nicotiana > Nicotiana otophora. The sequence goes on along the minus strand of AWOL01S0015231.1, from coordinate 36,130 downwards.
GGTGGCAATCACATCAAATCATCATAAAAAACAATCTCAACAAACAAGGATCTAGGCATGACAAATAGAGGAATTTAATAAGTGCCAAAAATTTCCAACTTAATACAGAAGGGCGTCTAAGGATTTTTATCAACGTAATTTGCAAATATAAACCAAGTATGTACTTGTCACCTCGCGTACATGGTTTTCAATTACACAATTTGCACATAATACTCAACGCCTAAGGGGTATTCCCCACTCGAGGTTAAGCAAGACACTTACCTTTTTGAAGTTATGTCGATATTCCAAAATCACCTTCTTGATTGAATTGACCTTCGGACCGCTCATATCTATCCAAATTAATTGTATAACTTCATTAAAATTCATCGAAAATAAATTCCGGATAATAATACGTCGACTTAAAGATTTATTCCAAAAAGTCAACAAAAGTTAACGCGGGACCCGCCCCTCGGAACCCGGCACAATATTCATGAAATCCGAACACCCATTCCGATACGAGTTCAACCATACCAATTTTATCGCATTCCAATAACAACTCGGCCTCCAAATCTTAATTTTTCATTTTTGGAAGATTTTACAAAAATCTTGATTTTCCTCCATTAAATCCGAATTAAATGATGGATTTAAAGACATAACCATGCACAATTAATCAAAAATCGATAAGAATCACTTACCCCAAGCACCCACGCAAGAATCTCTCCAAATATCGCCTTCTACCGAGCTCCAAAATTGATTTTGAGTTATGAACTCAAACCCCCGTTTTTGGGACTTTTAATTCTGCCTGGAAAGGCCTTCTTCGCGTTCGTGGCCATTTCTTCGTGTTCGCGTAGGCCAAAACCCAACTGCCTCAAATCCTTCATAGTGTTTACGACCTCCTCGTCGCGTTCGTGGAGGCTAACTGTTTCTGCCCCATCATTTCCTCTTCGCGTTCACGACCTCCTCGTCGCGTTCACGATGACCAGCTGACCAGCTCCTTCGCCTTCGCGTTCGCGTTCGCATTCCACTCTTCGCGTTCGCGAAGGCCAAACTAACAGCCCCTCAATTTCATCTTCGCGAACGCGGGACTCCCTTCGCGTTCGCGAAGAAGGAAACCAGACTTCAGCAACAGCTGTCCAAACAGCTCCAATTTGGTCTGAAACACACCCGAGCCCCTCGGGACCCCGTCCAATCATACCAACCTGTCCAATAACATAACACGGACCTGCTCGAAGCCTCAAATCACATTAAACAACATCGAAATCATGAATCGCACCCTAATTCAAACTTAATGAACTTTGAAACTTCATCTTCTACCATCGATGCCGAAACCTATCAAATCACGTCCGATTGACCTAAAATTTTGCACACAAGTCACATTCGACATTACGGACCTACTCCAACTTCCGGAATCAGAT
>AWOL01S0015231.1:3751-22406 GCA_000715115.1 Nicotiana otophora | reverse complement strand
AATTAATTTGATGACGTATAGACACTCGTCACCTTGCCTATACGTCGTTCACATGCATTTCACATAACAAATAGTTTAAGGGTTCTATTCCCTCAAGTCAAGGTTAACTACAACACTTACCTCACTTTGCAAATTCCAATCAATTACTCGACCACAGCTTTTCCTTTTAAATTTGTCTCCTAAAGCTTCAAATCTATTCATAAATAATTCAGTAAACTCAATACGAATCATAGAAATTAATTCCATATGAATTTACTAATTTTTCGAATAAAAATCCGAAATTCATTAAAATATTCGACAATGGGACCCACATATCAAATGTCAGAAAAATTTACGAAATCCGAACATCCGTTCCGATACGAGTCGAACCATACAAAATTTATCAAATTCCGATGTCAAATGGACCTTCAAATCTTAAATTTTTATTTTTGGAAGATTTTATAAAAATCTGATTTTTCTTCCATAAATTCACGGATTCATGATATAAATGAGTATGAAATCATGAAATATAATCCAAATAGGATAAGGAACACTTACCCCAATATATTTCCGTAAAAATCACCCAAGAATCGCCTTACCCGAGCTCAAAAATTGGAAATGGTTGAAAATGGGTCGAAACCCCATTTCCAGAACTTAAGTTCTGTTTTTCAGATTTTTATTCATCGCGATCGCGGAAATTCATTCGCGATCACGTAGAACAAAATTTGCCCAGGTTTGTTTAACACTACGCGATCGCGTATAAGGCCATGCGATCGCAAAGAATAATTTCTCAGCCTTACACGATCGCGTATAGGTTTATGCGATCGCGTAGCACAATTTCAGTGCTTCAGCTTCTGCCTCATTCCTTCTTCGCGATCGCAGCTTTGAGCTCGCATTCGCAGTGCACTGGGAGCTAGCCTTTCGCGTGCCTATCTTCGCAAACGCGAAGAGTAAAACTCACGGCTTAAAATTTTCTCTTCGCGATCGCAAAGGACAATGCATCAGATGACAGCAGAAGCTCAAAAACCAGATTTTCTAAATTCAAAATCATTTCGTAGCCTATCTGAAACTCACTCAATCCCTCGGGGCTCCAAATCAAACATGCACCCAAGTCCTAAAACATCATACGAACTTGCTCGCGCAATCAAATCGCCAAAATAATACCTAGAACTACGAATCGGACATCAAATCAAAGGAAGTTTTCAAGAAAATTTTAAAACTTATATTTTCACAACCGGACGTCCGAATCAAGTCAAATCAACTCTGATTCTCACCAAATTTGGCAGACAAGTCATAAATATTATAGTGGACCTATACCGGACTCTGGAACTAAAATACCGACCCGGGGTCAATAAATCCAATATCAGTAATTTCTTAAAAATCATTAAGCTTTCAAGCTTTTATTTTTTATCAAAATTCCATATCTCGGGTTAGGGACCTCGGAATTCGATTCCGGGCATACGCCCAAGTCCCAAATCATGATACGGACCTACCGGAATTGTCAAAATACTGATCCGGGTCCGTTTGCTCAAAATGTCGATCAAAGTCAACTCAGTTGAGTTTTAAAGCTCTATTTTATATTTTAATCCATTTTTTACATAAAAACTTTCCGAAAAATTATACTGACTGCGCACGCAAGTCGAGGAATGATAAATGGTACTTTTCGAGGTCTTAAAATACGGAATTACTTATTAAATTTAAAGATGACAGTTTGGGTCATCACACCACCACAAACGTATTCCCTCATTTCCGATGAAGAAATATCTCTAAAATCACTAATGCCACACCCAAATTTCAATAAATATCCCACTAATCCAAGAATGAGTCATGAATTATTTATTTGCTTCTCTATTTGCTCTTCAATTTGCGGCTGGCTTTAACGTTTAATGAATTTCTGGGTAAATCTCTGGATATCAAATTGGTTCTCGATATGAGTAGAAAGCGTTAAGCATTCTTTTTTCCTTATTAAACCGGTGTAATGTTTATGAAGATCGTCCGCCATGGTGTATGATGTCTTTCCATAGATCAATGGCATTAGGAGAGATTTAACAATTTTTCTATCAAGCCGGGAACATACAACAGTATTAATCACGTGAGGATCTTCGAAAGTTTGAATTTCCTCGATCAAGGACTTTTGAATCTCCGATACAAAGAAGTCGTAAACGTCATTAATACCTATATTCTTTTTAGGCTCCTTATAATCATTGTTTATAGGCTACTTATCACCGCCCTTGTTGACAATCCTTTACTCCGACAGCATCTAGGGTTCTTCGAACAATGTGATATCTCACACCGGGTAAATCCTTAACCATTTCCCTAAAAGTTAAAAAATAGAATTCTTTTCACTTTAACAAATGTATTTTTTCTAACAACTCGAAAGGCGATTTCCCCTACCATCTACAACTCCAGACGCGACAAGAGTGTTTATTCCCCCAAAACATGCACTATAAGTCTTCGATAGAACCCCAAAAAGGTGCTTTTAGCTCACCATTGACTTGGGGCGTCCTCCTCTAACTGAACAACTTCCAAGTCAACCTTCTTTGCTTAAGCCCTTCTCTTCTATGGGTGCATTCTCTCCTATTGGAAATTTTATATCCTCAAATAGCTAATATTACTTGAGTTTTAAGTAAAAAACAGGCTAATCGGGCTTTTTGTTCTTCTTCTTACCGGTGATTTGAAAAGCATTATGGCATTACGATTTCCAAGGTTTAGCCAAAGCTTAGCTCAGGACCCCACTACTCATCATATTTGGTTTGGTATTGCTACCGCACATGACTTCGAGAGTCATGATGATATTACTGAGGAACGTCTTTATCAGAATATTTGCTTTAAGAGTTGACAAAAATTAAAATAAGGTGAGAAGGTAAGAAGAGAGGAAGAAAGAAAAGGAAAAAGGGAACAGAGGTGAGGGGAATTGGGGGACGAAGAATACTAGGAGAGAAAGAGGAAGGGAAAGGAGAGGAGAGGGAATTTTGGGTTGTTGTTCGTGTTCGGGGCTGGATCGGGTGGATTTGGATATTAGAGAAAAAATGGTTTAGGTGTTTAAAATGCTGCCACATGTCTATCAGAATGGATCCATTAGATGGAGAGGTAGATACATTTAAATGGGTAACGGCAGGGGCAAAAACCTTCGAATAGTATAACAGAGCTTTATAGTAGAGGGACACATATAGCCCTTTTTCGAATTTTGAATACAAAAGATAAAATCTAATAAAAATAATTTCAATATAATAATTCTACTAGTAAGAGGTTGGCCCGTGCTAGCATGAGCCTAAGCTTAACACATATCTCATTTTATTTGAGAATAAATATCAGAAATCTGATAAAATAATTGTTGCAGCAAAGTTTTTTTATTAGTCGGTTTTAAACAGATGACATATTTTTATATTTAAAACAAATCTAATTTTAAATTTTTATTTTACCTTTAATGAATTTGTTTTATAAACATACGAATGATATCATATTTTTAAGACCATAAGTTTCAAAAAAGATTATAGTTACACAAACGTTATACTATTGTCGTCTTAATTTATACGAATGTTCTTTCCTTTTTAGTGAGTTCAAAAGAGAATCACATCTTTCTATATTTAGTAATAATTAAACAATAAATTAATTATTGTATCCTTAATGAAGTACTAGTATCAGCACCCGCGCGGATGCGCGGGCACTAATCATGTCAAATATTTAAGCTATTTGGATTATATGTAAATAATCTTAAAATTAAACTCTCTCGGTAAATATAGATAATCATTGGATATTAATAAAAAATACTACATGAAAATAATTAACCATTTCTTCTATTTTTTATTTTTGATACCATTCTCGCCGGTGTCATTGGATCCTAAAAATAGTCAGGAAGCAAAATAATAACTCATATTTATTGCAAAACAATCAAATGTTGAGACTATGAATGACTCTTTGGATAAGACTTGACTCTTTTACTACTATTTGAACTCTTATTTAGTGTGTTGATATCTCTTAAAAAATAATTTTTTAAAAATTTCAGTTTCTAAAACTTTATTTTTCAATAATAATTATTTTTATAATAATGTAAGTGAAAATATTATTCTTAATTCAAAACTCATTTTAGTTGGCTATCTAAAAAATAAAACTTCTTTAGCCACTGAATTTGTTTTTTCAAATATGACCCTATTTTGATATTTGACATTAACCATGTTAATATCTGAGTTATTTGAATTATATGTAAATCACCTTAAAACTTAAACCTTCTAAATAATTATAGATAATCGTTAGATATTAATTAAGAAACACTACATGAAAAAAGACTAACATTTTCTCAAATCTCGTAGCAATAATTTTATTTTTGCACTATTCCCATTGGTGTCATTGGAACCTAAAAATAGCCACAAAGAGAAATAATAACAACAACAACAACAACAACCCAGTAGAATTCCACTAATGGGGTCTGGGGAGGGTAGTGTGTACGCAGACCTTACCCCTACCTCAAAGGAGTAGAGAGGCTGTTTCCGAAATACCCTCGGCTCAAGAAAACAAAAAGACAAAACGATAAGAGGAGACAACATTAGTATTACCACAACAATCATAGAAAAAATAGGAACACCATGAAATGCAGAAGAAAGATGCAAAGCAAAAATGATAGCTAGTAAATAGGACATGCACTAAAAAGCGAAGTAGTAAAACACAACATTGTCACTAGCTACCCTAGACAAAAATCATATGTCGCCAGTCCCACAATGGTACGAAGTAAGTCAAGACTCAACTACATCCTAACCTACAACTCTAATACTCGACCTCCACATCTTCCTATCAAGTGTCATGTCCTCGGAAATCTGGAGCCTCGCCATATCCTGTCTGATCACCTCTCCCTAATACTTCTTAGGCCGCCCTCTACCTCTTCTTGCGCCCTCCACAACCAGCCGCTCACACCTCCGTACCAGAGCATCTGGGCTTCTCCTTTGAACATGTCCGAACCATCTAAGCCTTGTTTCCCGTATCTTGTTATTAATGGGAGCCACGTGCACCTTTTCCCGAATAACATCATTTCTAATCTTATCTATCCTAGCGTGACCGCACATCTACCTCAACATCCTCATTTCTGCTACTTTCATCTTCTGGATATGTGAGTTCTTAACGGGCCAACACTCAGCCCCATACAACATGGCTGGTCTAACCACCGCTTTATAGAACTTACCTTTGAGTATTGGTGGCACTCTCTTGTCACACAGGACTCCAGATAACAACCTCCACTTCATCCATCCTACCCCAATACGGTGTGTGACATCCTCGTCGATCTCCCCTCCCCCTAAATAACCGAACCAGGGTACTTGAAGCTGCCTCTACTCGGGATGACCTGTGATTCAAGTCTCACATCCACGCCCACTTCCCCTGGCTCAGCGTTGAATTTACACTCCAGGTATTCCATCTTCGTCCTGCTCAACTTGAAACCCTTAGACTCAAGAGCCTGTCTCCAAACCTCTAGCCTCTTGTTAACACCGGCTCGTGACTCATCAATCAGAACTATGTCATCGGCAAATAGCATGCACCATGACACCTCCCCTTGAATATGGTGTGTTAACGCGTCGATCACGAGGGAGAATAAGAACGGACTGAGCGCAGAACCTTGGTGTAACCCCATTACAATCGAAAACTACTCAGAGTCGCCTCCTACTGTACTAACCCGAGTTTTAGCCCCATCATACATGTCCTTAATCGCCATAATGTAGGGAACCGATACACATTTTGCCTCCAGGCATCTCCAGAGAACTTGTCTAGGAATCTTGTCATACGCTTTCTCTAGGTCAATAAAGACCATGTGCATATCCTTCTTCCTCCTTCTGTACAGTTCCACCAACCTCCTAACAAGGTGTATAGCTTCTGTAGTCGAACGACCCGGCATGAACCCGAACTGGTTGTCAGATACAAACACTGTTATCCTTACCCTCACTTCAACCACCCTCTCCCACACTTTCATGGTATGACTTAGTAATTTAATACCCCTATAATTGTTACAACTATGGATATCACCTTTGTTCTTATACAATGGGACCACCGTACTCCACCTCCACTCATCTAGAATCCTCTTCGCTTTAAAAATAACATTAAACAACCTAGTCAACGACTCCAAACCTGCTCTCCCCACACACTTCCAAAATTCCACCGAAATCTCGTCTGGCCCGGTCGCTCTGCCCCTACTCATCTTACGCATAGCTCCCACAAAGCGAAATAATAACTCATATTTATGGTAAAACACAAAAGTTGACACAATATAAACGATTCTTTGATTACGACATGACTCTTATTGTCACGGCCCAATTTAACCTATCTGTCGTGATGGCGCCCAACACTACTTCTAGGTAAGCCAACTAATAAATTAAACATATATCGATAAATTTAAATCTAAGAAAAATAATAAGATACCAAATTCTACCAATGTGTGTGCCAAGACCTGGTGTCACAAGTGTATGAGCATCTAGTAGATTATACAAAATTTCAAATACTGTTTGAAATGAAAATAGACAGAATTAAAAATACAAGAAGAAGCATTGGTAGCTGCAGGACGGCTCAGAAAGGCAGCCCACCACTACGCCCCTGGATAACAAGGATGTGCGATGATAGGTCCTCCACTAGTATGTGTCTCAGATCCTACACAAAAAGTACAGCAAGTGTAGTATGAGTACGTAAACAACGTGTACCTAGTAAGTATCAAGCCTAATCTCGAAGTGATAGAGACGAGATGGCCGACGTTACACAAGTAATTCATGCTTTTGATTCCTAAACTACCCGAACTTTAGCATTTAATAGTAGCTACGCACGGACTCTCGTCACCTCGTGTGTACGTAGCCCCATAATTAGCAATAATTATTTAATTTAATTACCTATGGGGTAATTCCTCCCTCACAAGATTAGACAAGAGACTTACCTCGTCTTGCTCCAATTTAATCCACTAGTAGACTGTCACGACCCGAAATTTCTCACCGACAGGACTGTGATGGCGCCTAACATTTCATTTGCTAGGCAAGCCAATGTTAGAGAATCATTAAACCAATTTCTTATTTCCATTCATTAAATAATAATAATTAACTAAGGTGAAATATAATAAGTGCGGAATATTATAAAACTGTATTAATTACTACTATCCGGATCTGGAGTCACAATTCACGAGCATTCTAGAATTTACTACAAGTAATAGTCTGAAAGAAATACAACTGTTTGAATGAAAGAAAACAATAGGTCATAAAAGATAGACGGGGACTTCAAGGTCTGTGAACGCTGACAGATCTCCCTTGAGTCTCCGGACAGCAGACCAATAGCAAAATCTCGATCAAACTGAGCCGGTACCAAAATCTGCACAGAAAGTGCAGAGTACAGCATCAGTACAACCGACCCCATGTACTGGTAAGTGTCGAGCCTAACCTCGGCAAAGTAGTGACGAGGCTAGGACAAGACACCCACATATAGCCTGAACAATATAATCATGTTAGTGGCAACAACAGTAAATAAAGAAATAACGTAGAAATAATGGGAAGGGGACATACAGTGGGGGAACAAAATATAAAGAGTGAGAATAATGAAAAGACAGAATTAAACCGAAAATCCTTAAACGAATTGAGCAAATAAAACAGTAAAGGAAAACTACACGGCATCACCCTTCGTACTTTTACTCTCAACCTCACCGAATAAATAAATAGAACGGCACGGCATCATCCTTCGTGCTTTTACTCTCAGCCTCACCAAATAAATAAATAAATAAATAAATAGAATGGCACGACATCACCCTTCGTGCTTTTACTCTCAACCTCACCAAATAAATAAATAGAACGGCACGGCATCACCCTTCGTGCTTTTACTCTCAACCTCACCAAATAAATAAATAGAACAGCACGGCATCACCTCACCCTTCGTGCATTAAACCTCTCATAATATACACGGCATCACCCTTCGTGCTTTAAACTCTTCCTCACAATATAAATAATGCATGCACGACATCACCCTTCGTGCTTTACACTCCTCCTCACCAATCACAAAATCAATAACAACGGATAGATAAGAGTATCACAAAGAAACCAGTATTTTACCCATAATCAATAGCACAATGTAATCTCAACCTTGAATCAATATTCGAAAGTTACCAAATCTCAGTGAAACCAGATATGAGTCACCCATCATTTTAAATAACCCGATAAGCATGGATAGTAGAATTTAAGGCTACAAAATAGACAAGAATAGAATTTCACTCGCATGCTATGACTCGACAACGACGCATAGATGCTCGTCACCTCACCTATACATCGTATTTAACAACCAAACACGTAGCAAATAAACACATAATACCTATTCCCTCAAGCCAAAGTTAGACACGACAGTTACCTCGCTCCGAATGTCACTTAATTCTCAATCACAACTTTTCCTTTGGAATTCATCTCCAAACCACTCGTATCTATTCAAAAATGACTCAATAATATCAAATATTGCTAAAGGAATCAATTATATTTCATAAATTAAATTTCCCAAATTTTCCTCCAAAAAGTCAAAAAATCGACCCCGGGCCCGCTTGGTCAAAACCCGAGGTTCGGACCAAAATCCTTTTACCCATTCACCCCCGAGCCCGAATATGTAATTAGTTTTGGAATCCGACCTCAAATTGAGGTCTAAATCCCCAAATTTCCGAAATCCCTAGTTTCTACCCTAACCCCTAATTCTACCATGAAAACTCTAGATTTTAGGTTGAAAATTCAAGAAATGTAATGGGTAATTGAAAGAAAATGGTTTAGAATCACTTACCAATACTTTGGGGAAGAAATGACTCTTGCAAAATCGCCTCACACCGTTTGGTTTTTGAGAAAAATGAATTTTTGGCTAAATCCCGTGTTTGGATTCTGTTAAGTGCTGGGCGACAGTGTTCATCACGTTCGCGAGAGCACTGTCGCGTTCACGAAGAGCATAAGCTGTCAAGCCTTCACGTTCGCGAGACAGTGCTCGTGTTCGCGTAGGCTACCCTTCCCTGGTCTTCGCGTTAGCAAGACAGTGTTCGCATTCGCGATGAAGAAAAGGCTGACTCCCCCTCCCCAGTGCCTAACACTACGCATTCGCGATGGGCTTGTCACGTTCGCGAAGGGTAACGCCCCCATCGCTTCGCGTTCGCGAAGAAGAAATCCCTGCCTCATCAGTTTACTCTTCGCGTTCGCGAGAGGACCTTCGCGAATGCGAAGAAGGACATGCCAGAACCCAGACTCTGCAGAAAAAAACCAGATTTCCAAAGTCCAAAACATCCCGTGGCCTATCCAAAACTCACACGAGCCCTCGGGGCTCCAAACCAAACATGCACACAAGTCTAAAAACATCATACGGACCTGCTCGCGCGATCAAATCGCCAAAATAACACCTAAAACTCTAAATTTAGCACCAAATCAAATGAAATTCTCAAGAACACTTTAAAGTTACTATTTTCTCAACCGAAGGTCCGAATCACGTCAAATCAACTCTGTTTCTCACCAAATTTCACAGACAAGTCTTAAATATCATAATGAACCTGTACCGGGCTCCGGAACTAAAATACGGACCCGGTACTCACAATGCCAAATATCAATCAATTCTTAAAAATAATTAATTTTCAGACTTTTAATTTTCATCAAAATTTCATAAATCAAGCTAGGGACCTCCAAATTCGATTTTATACAACTAGGTCCCATAATTCGATACGAACCTGCCAGGACTGTTAAAGCACGGATCCGGGCTCGTTTACTAAAAATGTTGACCGAAGTTAACTAAAATTAACTTTTAAGGAAAAAATTCTTCTTTTCATTAGTTTTCAACATAAAAGCTTTCGGAAAACCTGTCCGGATTGTGCACGCAAATCGAGGAGGGTAAAAATGAAATTTTTCAGGCTTAAGAGCGCAGATTCGAGTTCTAAAACATAAGATGACCTTTTGGGTCATTACATAGACCCTTTCCTCGATTATCTAACTCTGTCTCGCTCGAATCTAGCCAAAATAATTCGATACAATCACTAAAACTTATAGGAATCAATTCCATAAGAAAATACTACATTTTCAATACAATCTTGAAATTAATTAAAATTTGTCTGTGGGGCCCACATCTCGGAATCTGGAAAAACTTATGAAATCCGATAACCCATTCAATTAAGAGTCCAACCATACCAGTTTCATTCAAATCCGACTCTGAATCGATACCGAAATCTCGAAAATTCGTTTCTACGAGATTTTTAAAAATTTTCCAAATTTAAATCTGAAAACACTAATTAAATGGTGAAAACCAATGATATATTTGTGCATATAGACCAAATCCGAGTTAGAATCACTTACCCCAATGTATTTCCTTGAAAATCTATCAAAAGTCGCCTCTGTTTAAGCTCAAATTCATAAAACATGGCAAATGGGACGAAATCATCTGTTTTTATAACTTACAGATCTGTCCAGTCCGACCATGGACCTTGATTAGGGAGTCCGATCATGGACCTCGATCCTGGAGTCCGATCATGGAGTCCGTTCCTGGAGTCCGATCATGGAGTCCGATCAGGGAGTTCGATTTCTTGGGAGCTCGGTCTTGGGGTTCGATCATGGAGTCCGATCATGGAGTCCGATCAGAGAGTCCGATCTTGTACCTCGGTCATGGACTCTGATTTTGTACCTCAATCAGGGAGTTCAATTTTGACAGATAAGGGGAAAAAAACAGATCAGCCAAAAACCAGTAAAACTCACTTCAGCAGTCTCCTAGCTTCAATTCTTGTAACCATCCGAAACTCACCCGAGGCCGTCGGAACCTCAACCAAATATACCAACAAGTCCTAAAATATCATACGAACTTATTTGAAACCTCAAATCATATCAAACGACGCTAAAACCACAAATTATGCTCCAATTCAAGCTTAATGAAACTTAAAATTTCCAACTTCTACATTCGATGTCAAAACCAATCAAATCAACTCCGATTGACCTCAAATTTTGCACACAAGTCATAAATGACATAATGGAGCTATGAAAATTTTCGGAACTGTATTCCGACTCCGGTATCAAAAAGTCAACTCTCCAGTCAAACTTCCAAATTTAAATTTTTATTTTAGCCATTTCAAGCCTAATTTAACTACGGACTTCCAAATAAAATTTCGAACACGCTCCTAAGTCCAAAATCACCATACGGAGCTGTTGGAATCATCAAAATTCTATTTTGGGGTCGTTTGTACATAATTCGACATCCGGTCACTATTTGAACTTAAACTTTTAATTTTTTATCAAAATTCCATATATCGGGCTAGGGACCTCGGAATTTGATTCCGGGCATACACCCATGTCCCAACTCATGATACGGCCTACCGGAACTGTCAAAATACTGATCCGAGTCTGTTTGCTCAAAGGTTGACCAAAGTCAACTCAGTTGAGTTTTAAAGCTCTAATTCACATTTTAATCCATTTTTCACATAACAACTTTCCGAAATATTTTACGAACTGCGCACGTAAGTCGAGGAATGATAAATAGTACTTTTCAAGATCTTAGAACATAGAATTAATTATTAAATTTAAAAAATGATATTTTGGGTCATCACACTTATACTACGACTTGAACTCTTATTTGGTATGATATTATCTTTCAAAAAATATTTCTATTTTGAAATTTCAATTTCTAAAACTTTATATATATATTTCAATAATGATTATCTTTATAAAGATGCAAGTGAAGATATTATCCTTAATTTAAAATTCATTGTAATCGGCTATCTAAAAGTTTAAATGATTCTTTGTCCGGAAAAACTTTATTTCAGTATGACTCTATTTTAAGTTTATCGATATCTCTAGCCACAGATTTTAAATTTTTAATACCCTATATATATACAAAACATTTGTTCTTTGAATCATTAAATATTAAATTAGTTGATTGTTATTATATAACATTGCATATATTGTCTTAAAATTGCCAAATAGTTTATTTTTCGACACCATACTTGGCTTAACCTCAATGCAAACTACTTAAATTGCATTTAAATTCAAATTCGAATATCATATCAGTTTGTTAGTAATAGTAATTTTTTTAAAAAGGCACACAATGTAAATAAAGAAAATGTTCCAAGATATCCTTATCTTATAATCTATGTATTTGAGTTGAAAAAAACAATATTTGAAATCGATGAGATTAGCTTCCAAAGTTTTTATAATCAACAAAGATGAAACATAAGAAGCAATTCGTTGTCATCTCTTATTTTTGGTTTTTAGATCTTTCATACATTTTTTCAATATTTTCTTTTATCTTATTTTTTTATATCATTCTTTCTTTTGTTACAAAAAATTAATTTATTTTACTATAAAAAGGATGAGTTTTAATAGAAATTGTCTACATAAGAACTTTATTTATATTTTTAGTCTTTGGTTGAAATTCTTTCTGTAACGTCCCGGCCGGTCGTTTTGAGAATTTAAATCACATCCGGGGCATAAGGCCCCGAGCAACTTCGTATTATGTGCCTCGACTTGCATGCGTGGTTGAATTCAATTACCGAGTGATTCGGGGTGATTTGGGACACTTAGTCCCTAAAACGGAAGTTTAAGTCTTAGGATTTTGACTGTAGTCGGAACTATGTGAAGACGACTCTGGAATAGCGTTTCGTCAGTTCCATTAGATCCGTTGGGTGATTTTGGATTTAGGAGCGTGTCCGAACTGTAAATTCGAGGTCTGTAGCTAATTTAGGCTTGAAATGGCGAAAGTCGAATTTTTGGAGATTTGGACCGGAAGTGGACTTTTTGATATCGGGGTCAGAATGCAATTCCAAGAGTTGGAACAACTCCGTTATATTATTTGGGACTTGCCTGCAAAATTTGACGTCATTTCAGGTTGATTTGATAGGTTTCGGCATCGGTTGTAGGAATTTAAAGTTTCAAGTTCTTTAAGTTTGAATTGGAGGGTGATTCGTGATTTTTAGCGTTAGTTGATGTGATTTGAGGGTTTGACTAAGTTCGTATGGTGTTTTAGGATTAGTTGGTACATTTGGTTGAGTTCCCAGGTGCCTCAGGTGAGTTTCGGGTGCTTAACAGATTAAAAGTTTGATTTGTGTTGCTGCTAAGTCTTCAGGCTTCTGGTATTTTCGCACCTGCGGTGAAGAGACCGCAGGTGCGGGAGCGCACGTGCGGAGAGGCAAGAGCAGAAGCGGAAAAGTGGAGGAGTGCCAGGGGTCACAGGTGCGAGGAAAATTCCGCATCTGCGATGCCCGCAGATGCGAAGATTGAGGCGCAGGTGCGAGAAGAGCTAGACTTGACAGTCTCCACAGGTGCAGAGAATTTGTGCGCATCAGCGGATCCGTAGAAGCAGATTTTGGCATGCAGAAGCGAGAGGAAGCGCAAGTGTGGTTGGACATGCGCACCTGCGGTCGCGCAGATGCGGCTAATTATGTCGCAGGTGCGGTCACGCCTGGGCAAAAAAGAGAAATTCGAAGGTTTGATTTCATTCTTCGTTTTTGGACTTGAGAGATCGGAATTTGGCGATTTTTCGAGGGATTTTCAGAGTAAGCTTTGGGGTAATGATTCCTAACTCGTTTTTGGTTGTATTCCATTAATCTATAGTTGTTTTCTCCATTTAGTTTCAGATTTTTGGGGTTGCAATTGGGAAAAATTGGAAGAACTTGTTTAATAAAGATTTCGCGTTTTGAAAGGGGATTTGTGGTCGGATTTGAGTAATTCTTATATGGTTGGACTCGTGCGTGAATGGGTATTCATATTTTATGATTTTTACCCGATTCCGAGACGTGGTCCCGGGTCGACTTTTTAGGGCGAATTTCGAAATTTTTATTAAAATATTAATTTCATTGATTAGATAAGTCTATTATTGTTGTATTCATGTTATGCAATTGTGTTTGGCTAGATTTGGGCCATTCGGAGCCGGATATTCGTGGAAAGACATTGTGATCGATTGTTTGAGCTTGGTTCGAGGTAAGTATCTTGCCTAACCTTGTGTGGGGGAGTTCCCCTTAGGATTCGAGTCTTCTATGTTGATTGAAGTCCGTGTACACAAGGTGACGAGTGTGTGCACGGACTTATTTGTGGAAAGTTGGCTTTTTAGAGTTCTTAGGTCCTTGTATTCATTGAATATGTAGTTGTTCTTGTTATGATTATATATCTTAATTAGTAGATTCACATCTACCTGCTTAATTAGAATAAATTACTTCATGATCCACTATTATCGTTACTTAATTCATATGTGCCTTAATTGAAACTGTTATCTCTTTTATAGCAATGCAATCTTTTCATGACTGCTTATCTTTATTTGGAATTTATATTATTTCATCGTATAATTATTCAGTCTTAATTGAGGTTATGATTATTTTTTCATTGTTATCTTTAATTGGATTGTCGAATATCCTTCGTAATTTTCTCAACCTTAAAAGAAGTAGATATCCTATATCTTAGTCGACTTGTTTTATTTGGCATTATTGGATTCATGTTAGCTTCCATGTTGTTGAAGTGTATATTGTGGGATTCATTGCTACACCTTAGTTTTCCCTTTGTTGAGCCATTCGCTTTACGCCTAGCATTTCAGACTGTGGTTATTTCTTGTGATTTGGTCCCACATTTTTCTGTGATTTAAAAGTTCTTGAGTTGATTTACTTATCGTACTTTGTATTATTGCCATTGTTATTGTTGTATTTGTTGTGGTGATACACGAGATTTCTGCCGTGCGGTTGTTATTATTGTGATGCACGAGATTTCTACCGTGCTATTGTTACTATTGATATTTGCACATGCGGCGTGACAAGGTAGGATATATATATGTGTGTGGGTTGCGCATGTGGCGAGACAAGGTGGGAACAATATTATGCACGTGTGGCGAGACAAGGCGAGCATTTATGTTACTATGGCACACGTAGCGAGACAAGGTGGGTTGTGCCATGGATTGATTTGTGATGATTTGTGGCCTGGGGACATTCTTGTTGTTGATATTTGTGAAGTGGTATACATACCTGTGTGAGCTTTATCTTGTGAAAGCTGTGAGAAAATATTCTACGTGTTGTCCGTTCTTTTTCCTTATGCTTATTTGCTGATATGGACTATGGTAGGACACTTGCACAAGCATACACGTAGTTAAGCACTCTTATCGGATAAGAGGTATTCTTGATATTGTTGAGCATAGAGGCTCACCCTTGTTTACTTGCCTTCTAAGTGAGAATGGCTCTATTGGCACGTGAGTCGTCAGTGCGGTTATGAGATGTTATGAGGGCGCAGGATGCTAAGTGTTAGAGTTCAGGTATTGAAACCTGTGAGTTGTGATTTGTCCGAGGTTAAGTACCTCGTGGGGTTGTTGACTAAAACGTGATGTAAAAGCGGTTGTAGTTGCTGAGTTATTACTTGTCCTTGCTGTATTTTTTATATCGGATTTAGGTTGTATTCCATTCACCTTTTTGTGTCATTTTCATGATATTCCGTTGATACTTGTTATTGTCTTCCTTATTGCGATCACTATACTGTGAGCCATATTGCATAATCTTTATGTGACATCATACTTCTGTTGTTCAGTTTATTAGACCAGTAGGTGTCTTGACTGTACTTCATCACTACTCCACCGAGGTTAGTCTTGATACTTACTGGGCACCGTTGTGATGTGCTCATGCTACTCTTCTGCATATTTTTTTGTGCAGATCCAGGTACTTGTTCGTTAGCTAGCTGTGTGGACTGTTGCTGTGGAGACTCAAGGTAAACTTGTTGCTGCGTTCGTAGGCTTCGGAGTCACCTTCAATTTTTTGTTTTGCACTATTTATTCTTATTTCTGGACAGTTGTATTTAGAAGTTTTCTAGCAAACACTTTGTAGAGCTTATGACTTGTAATACCGGTTTTGGGAATTTTAAGAGATTCTATTTAAATAATGTTATTTTAATTATTGTTAGGCTTACCTAGTCCCTAAGACTAGGTGCCATCACGATACCTAGACGGAGGAAAAATTGGATCGTAACACTTTCATATTTGTTTTTGGCTTTATCTAATCAGCCTAAATAGGTGCTCATCCGACCACTTAAATTAAAAAATTGAAGGATGTGTAATTTATATATAATCCATATATAATATGTGTATAATCATGTGTTGTCTATATAACATCTATTTATATTAGCTATAAAAAGTAAACAATAAATTTGGCCGGATATTTATGTAAATATTTCATAAGATTTTATTTTTTTGAGTTTATCCATGATATGACTTCTATTATAATAATTTTAAGAACTCTCTACTAATGTTCAAAAATATCTTATCTTTTTATTATCTTTGGAGTAGAAAAAAGTAAAGAGTTTTTTTGAAATAATTTGTTTACATTTAAAAAAAAATTCACGTCATACCACTTATTGTTTTTAAATATACTCTTTGTTACACTTGAAAATCGCTATAAAAACTATCAATTAGAAACCAATATCTCTCTTGTTGAATTCGAGAAAAAAAATTCTTTCACATAATCTAATGATTCAAAGCTAATATTCTTCAACAAAAAAAATATTATACCCTTGCAATATTGGCTTGACTGCAACTAAATGAAAGGATTGCAGCTTATACCCTTCAATTCCTAGAATGTGCTAAATTAAAATTAATGATAGCAATTGTATAGCCAAAGTTTTGTTATTTGTTTGATGTCCATTTATACAAATTGACTCTTCAAAAAAATATTCTTAAAAAAGAAAAGAAAAAAAACAACTTTTTTTTTAATATTGACTGCTTTTTGTGATGTTTCTTTCCCCAGCATGTATGTTTACTTCATTATATATGTAAGTAAACTTTTATTCGATTTTTAAACTCTTTTTTATTATTTGGATAAACACAGACGTGTACCCTATATATTACATTTATTTTAAAAGAAATTCGCTTTATTCAAATCTAGCTTATAGTGTTTTAAAGAACTATAATTATAGGGTTTTAAATGTGAAAGAGTTTTATATTTATATGGAGTAGTTTTGTTTTTTTTGGGCCAGAGGCGAAGTAGTATTTAAATAATTAGAAAAGATAATAAAAGTTCCTAACATATGATCATTAACCGAATTAAGTATGATAACATGATAAAAAGAAAAGATAAATATATATATATATATATATATATATATATATATATATATATATAGATTTCAGGACAGAGGGAGTAGCATATTTAAGCTTCGGGAGACTTTTTTTTTAATCTTTATGACAAGTCAAACTATGTCATATATATAAAAGTTAAAATCGATAGAGTAATATGTTTTTTTATTTTTTCCTGCTCTTGCTTTTTTCTTTTGTATTCTTTTCATGAAACAAAATCTCTTTAAAATTTCTATTGTAATCTACGACAATTCTCTTGAAGCTAAAAATGAAGTTATATCATTTAGTACAAACTAAGATTCTTTTCTGAACTAATTAATCCAACATCAGTTAGTTAATTTTTCTACAAATATATTCCGGCAATCAAGAAAAATATAAGGTATATAAATTACAGCTTCTGATATTCGTTATGTCAAACTTAGGGTATTATAGCTCCTTCATCAAAGAATATTATAAATAGTGACCTTGATTAATTACTAACTCAACAAAAAATAATAAAGATAAAATTACATTAAAAATTGAAACCGTAATACTCTAACCCCTTTCAATTTTAGTGAATACATTAAAAAAAGAGGAATAGTCTTCTGCGATACTATTTTATGATAATCTCCCTTTTCCAAATTGATTCCAGGTGAGATACCCACGATGCAGCATAGGCTCTTAGTGATGGACATTAGTATTATATTAAAGAGGAGGAAAAGGTCTACTCGAGGAAGACCGAGAATCAGGTGGGGAACCTTAACTAAGGATAAAGCTCAAGAGTTGGAGGGGCGGTTGTCAGCTATGGCAGGTTGGAGGAGCAGTAGTGACGCGAGCACTATGTGGTCAACGACAGCAGACTGTATTAGGGAGGCTGCGAGAGAGGTGTTAGGGGTCTCAACGGGCGTCTCTGGTGGGCACAAAGGAGATTGGTGGTGGAACGAAGTGGTCCAAGGTAAAGTGGAAGCGAAGAAGGCGGCGTACCTGAAGTTAGTGGGAGCATAGGTGAGGAGGAGAGGAGAGCGTGCATGGAGAGGTATAAGGCAGCTAGGAAGGAGGCTAAGTTGGCGGTCACGGAGGCTAAGACTATGGTTTATGGTCGTATGTACGAGGAACTAGGGAAACAAGGTGGGGAGAAGACGTTATTCCGGCTGGCCAAGTTGAGAGAGAGGAAGGCTCGGGATTTGAACCAAGTGAGATGCATCAAGGACGGAGATGGTAGAGTATTGATGGAAGATGCCCAGATTAAGAGGAGATGACAGACTTACTTTCATAAACTTCTGAATGAAGAAGGGGATCGGGATATTGTGCTAGGTGAATTGGAGCATTCTGAGAGTCACCGTGACTTTGGGTACTGCAGGCGTATCGAGGTTGAGGAGGTCGTGGGAGCTATGCGTAAGATGAGTAGGGGCAGAGCGACCGGTCCAGACGAGATTCCGGTGGAATTTTGGAAGTGTGTGGGGCGAGCAGGTTTGGAGTGGTTGACTAGGTTGTTTAATAGTATTTTTGAGGGGAAGAGGATGCCGGATGAGTGGAGGTGGAGCACGGTGGTTCCATTGTATAAGAACAAAGGTGATATCCAGAGTTGTAACAATTATAGGGGTATCAAATTACTGAGTCATACCATGAAAGTGTGGGAGAGGGTGGTTGAAGCGAGGGTGAGGATGAC
>AWOL01S0015230.1:9629-23626 GCA_000715115.1 Nicotiana otophora | reverse complement strand
CAAATTTTCTCTGAGTCCGTGGGAGCCCAACAACAAAATCCATAGTGATACGCTCCCACTTCCACTCAGGAATTTCTAACTTCTGAAGCAAACCACCAGGTCTCTGATGCTCGTACTTAACTTGCTGACAATTCAGACACCGAGCTACATATACAACTATATCCTTTTTCATTCTCCTCCACCAATAATGTTGCCACAAATCTTGATACATTTTGACGGTACCTGGATGAATAGAATACCTAGAACTGTGTGCTTCTTCAAGAATTAATTCACGAAGCCCATCCATATTAGGCACATAAATACAACCTGCATTCGCAGAACTCCGTCTCTCCCCACAACAACCTATTTAGCATCACCGTGCCGCACCGTGTCCTTAAGGACAAGTAAATGAGGATCATCATACTGCCTCTCTCTGATGCGCTCATATAAAGAAGACTGAGCGATTGTGCAAGCTATAACCCGACTGGGTTCTGAAACATTTAACCTCACGAACTGATTAGCCAAAGTCTGAACATATGCAGCTAATGGCCTCTCACCAACCGGAATATACGCAAGACTGCCATACTCACAGCCTTTCTACTCAAAGCATCGGCCACCACATTGTCCTTTCTGGGATGATACAAAATGGTGATATCATAGTCTTTCAACAACTCCAACCATCTTCTCTGCCTCGAATTAAGATCTTTTTGTTTGAACAGGTACTGAAGGCTACGATGATCAGTAAATACCTCACACGAGACACCGTAGATGTAATGCCTCCAAATCTTCAGTGCATGAACAATGGCTACCAATTATAAGTCATGAACAAGATATTTCTTCTCGTAAACTTTTAACTGCCGCGACGCATATGCAATTAGCTTGCCATCTTGCATTAATACTGCACTAAGCCCAATGTGAGATGCATCACAATATACCGTATATAATCCTAAACCTGTGGGTAATACCAACACTGGCGCCGTAGTCAAAGCGGTCTTGAGCTTCTAAAAGCTCAACTCACACTCGTCTGACCATCTGAATGGGACACCTTTCTGGGTCAATCTGGTCAATGGGCTTTTTATAGATGAAAACCCTTCCACGAACCGACGATAATAACCTGCTAAACCCAAGAAACTCCGGATCTCTATAACTGAAGTAGGTCTAGGCCAATTCTGAACAGCCTCAATCTTCTTAGGATCCACCTTTATTCCTTCTGCCGATACAACATGCCCCAAAAAGGCAACTAAGTCTAACCAAAACTCACATTTTGAAACCTTGGCATATATCTGACTATTCCTCAAAGTATGAAGCACACTCCGTAGATGTTGCTCATGCTCCTCTCGACTGCTGGAGTAAATCAAGATATCATCAATGAATACAACCACAAAAGAATCCAAATAGGGCTTGAACACCCGATTCATCAAATCCATAAATGTTGTTGGGGCATTTGTCAACCCAAATGACATCACTAGGAATTCGTAATACCCATAGCGAGTTCGAAAATCTGTTTTATTGACATCAGATGCCTTAATCTTCAACTGATGGTAACCATACCTCAAATCGATCTTTGAAAATACCTTGGCACCCTGAAGCTGATCAAATAAGTCATCAATTCTTGGCAGCATATATTCATTTTTGATAGTGGCCCTATTTAACTGCCGATAGTCTATACACATCCGCATAAATCCATCTTTCTTCTTTATAAATAATACTGGTGCACCCCAGGGCGAGACACTGGGTTTAATGAATCCCTAATTAAGCAAGTCTTGTAACTGCTCTTTCAATTCTTTCAACTCTGGAGGGGACATACGGTATGGTGGAATAGAAATGGGCTGAGTGCCCGGATCCAAATCAATACAGAAGTCAATATCTCTGTCAAGTGGCAGCCCCAGCAAATCTGCAGGAAATACTTCTGGAAATTCACGAACAATTGATACTGAGTCCATAGAAGGGATATCTGCACTGGGATCGCGAATATAAGCCAAATAGGCTAGACACCCTTTCTCTACCATACGCCGAGCTTTCATATAAGAAATAACCCTGATGGCAGAATGACCAGGAGTTCCTCTCCACTCTAATCGAGGTAACCCCGGCATAGCTTGGGTTATTGTCTTGGCATGACAATCCAATATAGCATGATAAGGAGACAACCAATCCATACCTAAGATGACATCAAAATCTACCATATCAAGAAGTAGAAGATCCACACTAGTCTCAAGATTACCAATAGTAAACACATACGAACGATAAACATGATTTACTACAACAAAGTCTCCCACCGGTGTAAATACACACACAGAAGCACTCAAAGAATCACAAGGCACAACTAAATATGAAGCAAAATAGGAGGACACATAGGAATAAGTAGATCCTAGATCAAATAGAATTGAAGCATCTCTACGGCAAACTGGAATAATACCTATGATCACAGCATCAGATGACTTGGCCTTAGGCCTAGCTGGAAAAGCATAAAATCAGGGCTGGGCCCCACCACTCTGAACTGCGTCTCTGGAACAGCCTCTAACTGGCTGGCCTCCACCTCTAACGGTCTTACCTCGACCTCTAATATCCTGACCTCCCCCTTTAGCTGCCTGACCCCTACCTCTAGCTGGCTGAGCAGGCGATGAAGCAACCGGTGCCGGTATGATGGCACGAGAATCTTGCCGATATCTGTTACTCGCCAATCTAGGGCAATACCTCCTGATGTGACCAATGTTTCCACACTCATAACACTCATCCTGATGCCATGGCTGCTGAAGCTGAAGCTGACCCAAATGGGCTGGATAACCGATGTAGTAACTCTGGAGTGGTCATGCACTGATAGGAGCTGAATGTGCACTGAATATTGGCTGCCCAGAGTAAGGCATGATAGGACCGTGACTCCCTAAAGCACCGGGAGTTACATGAAGTGCTGAATGAAACGGTCTGGGAGGATGTCCCTTACCAAATTACCTTTGCCTCCAAACGAGGCACCACCGAAACCACCGAACTTACGAGGCCTCTTATCGGACCTCTGCCCTCTCTCCTGTGCAAGAACCATCTCGGTCCTCCTTGCGACATTAGCAGCCGCCTAAAAAGAAATCTCACTCCCGGTCTCCTTGGCCATCTGAAGTCTGATAGGGTGAGTGAGTCCCTCAATAAACCTCCTCACTCTCTCTCTCTCTCAGTAGGTAGTAAAAGGAGAGCATAACGGGCCAAAGCCACAAAACGGGACTCATACTGAGTAACAGTCATACTGCCCTGGTGTAGATGCTCAAATTGCTTGCGAAATTCCTCTCTCAGTGTGATAGGGAGGAACTTTTCTAGAAATAGCTGAGAGAACTACTCCCATGTAAGTGCAGGCGATCCGACTGGTCGGGTCAATGTATAATCTCTCCACCGCCTCTTGGTGGAACCCGTCATCTGCAATATAGCAAAATCAACCCCATTGGTCTCAACTATACCCATGTTCCGTAGCACCTCATGGCAGCGTCCAGGATAATCCTGTGGGTCCTCAGAAGATGTACCACTGAAGTGAACTGGAAAGATCTTGGTAAACTTATCCAGTCTCAATAAGGCCTCAAAAGACATGATGGGCCTATCACTGATCTATGCCGCAACAACTGGCTGAACTACCCTAACTGGCGGGGCTGCTGGAGCCTGATTCTGGGGAGCCATATGCTCCGGAGCGGGAGTAGTGGGAGTTTGTGCTCCTCCCCCAGCCTGTGAGACGGCTGGTGCCACTGGAAATGTACCATTTTGGGCCACGCCCTCTATACGACTTACCAAACGGACTAGAGCGTCCTGAAGTACTAGAGTGGCTATGAATCCTTTCGAGACTAGAACTGGTCCAACTGGTACATTCTGAACTGGAACCTCCTACTGAAGGTCCACCTGAGGTTCTTCAACAGGTGCAGCTGCTCGAGATCTGGATTGAGCTCTACCTCGGCCTCGGCCTCAGTCTCTAGCACGACCTCGGCCTCGACCTCTACCCCTGGTCATAGTTGCCACCGGGGGTTCTGGTCCCTGTCCATTGGTAGAGGTATTACGTGTTCTCACCATCTGCGAGAGAATAAGAGTAGAATGGTTCAATCACCGATGATAGAATACAAATCGCACGACAGAATAAGAAAGAAGTGATATTGTTCCTAATATTCATAGCCTCTAAGAGATAAGTACAGACGTCTCTGTACCGATCCTTCAGAGTCTACTAAGCTTGCTCGTGACTCGTGAGACCTATGTAACCTAGTGCTTTGATACCAACTGTCATGACCCGAAATTCCCACCTTCGGACCGTGATGGCGTCTAACATTTCACTTGCTAGGCAAGCCAATGTTAGAATAATATTAACCAATTTTTAAATTTATTAATAACAAATAAATAAACGCGGAAGTATGGTTTGCAATATAGTAATTAATCCATTAAAATATGGTGTCTAAATACTAACCCAGAATTTGGTGTCACAAGTGCACGAGCTTCTAGAATAATACAAATAAAGGTTTAAAATAAAATAAAGCTGTCTGGAAATAAACACACAGCTAAAGTAAAATAGATGGGGACTTCAGAACTGCGAACGTCGTGCAGTTATACCTCAAGTCTCCTCTGAGTAGCTGAAATCCGAGCAAGTCTATGGTACGCCGGTGGGACCAACTCCAAAATCTACACAAGAAGTGCAGAGTGTAGTATCAGTACAACCGACCCCAGGTACTTATAAGTGCTGAGCCTAACCTCGACGAAGTAGTAACGAGGCTAAGGCGGGTCACTTACATTACCTGTATGCAATATTAGTAACAACAACAATAATAGAAATAAATCAGGCAATTCATTTATAATAATTAAAGCCAACTCAACAGTCATAACCAATTGTCATTTCCATCAATTCTGTTGCAGCGTGTAACCCGCTCTCACAATATATTCACATTCAATTCTGTTGCAGCGTGAAACCCGCTCTCACCATATATTCACATTCAATTCTGTTGCAGCGTGCAACCCGATCCCACAACAACCTATTTAGCATCACCATGCTGCACCGTGTCCTTAAGGACAAGTAAATGAGGATCATCATACTGCCTCTCTCTGATGCGCTCATATAAAGAAGACCGAGCGACTGTGCAAGCTAGAACCTGACTGGGTTCTGAAACATCTAACCTCACGAACTGATTAGCCAAAGTCTAAACATCTGCAGCTAATGGCCTCTCACCAACCGGAATATACGCAAGACTGCCCATACTCACAGCCTTTCTACTCAAAGCATCGGCCACCATATTGGCCTTTCTGGGGTGATACAAAATGGTGATATCATAGTCTTTCAACAACTCCAACCATCTTCTCTGCCTCGAATTAAGATCTTTTTGTTTGAATAGGTACTGTAGGCTACGATGATTAGTAAATACCTCGCACGAGACACCGTAGAGGTAATGCCTCCAAATCTTCAGCGCATGAACAATGGCTGCCAATTATAAGTCATGAACAGGATAATTCTTCTCGTGAAATTTCAACTGCTGCGATGCATATGCAATTACCTTTCCATCTTGCATTAATACTGCACCAAGCCCAATGTGAGATGCATCACAATATACCGTATACGATCCTGAACCTGTGGGTAATACTGACATTGGCGTTGTAGTCAAAGCGGTCTTGAGCTTTTGAAAGCTCAACTCACACTCGACTGACCATCTGCATGCGACACCTTTCTGGGTCAATCTGGTCAATGGGCTTGTTATAGATGAAAACCCTTCCACGAACTGACGATAATAACCTGCTAAGCCAAGGAAACTCTGAATCTCTGTAACTGAAGTAGGTCTAGGCCAATTCTGAACAGCCTCAATCTTCTTAGGATCCACCTTTATGCCTTTTGCTGATATAACATGCCCTAAAAAGGAAGCTGAGTCTAACCAAAACACACATTTTGAAAACCTGGCATATAACTGATTATTCTTCAAAGTATGAAGCACACTCCGTAGATGTTGCTCATGCTCCTATCGACTGCTGGTATAAATCAAGATATCATCAATGAATACAACCACAAAAGAATCCAAATAGGGCTTGAACACCCGATTTATCAAATCGATAAATGATGGTGGGGCATTTGTCAACCCAAATGACATCACTAGGAATTCGTAATGCCCATACCGAGTTCGAAAAGCTATTTTAGGGACATCAGATGCCCTAATCCTCAACTGATGGTAACCAGACCTCAAGATGACATCCAAATCTACCATATCAAGAAGTAGAAGATCCACACTAGTCTCAAGATTATCAATAGTAACCACACACGAACGATAGACATGATCTACTACAACAAAGTCTCTTACCGATATAGATACACACACAGAAGCACTCAGAGATTCACAAGGCACAACCAAATATGAAACAAAATAGGAGGACACATAGGAATAAGTAGATCCTGGATCAAATAGAACTGAAGCATCTCTATGGCAAACTGGAAAATTTTACGGACTACACACGCAAGTCGAGGAATGATAAATGGTGCTTTTCGAGGTCTTAGAACACAAAATTACTTATTAAATTTAAAGATGACATTTTGGGTCATCACATTCTCCACCTCTAAAACAAGCGTTCGTCCTCGAACGGAGTTAGAAAACAAAGTACCTGAGCTGGTGAATAAGTGTGGATATTTAATCCACATGTCCGACTCGGACTCCCAAGTAGATGCCTCTACTGGCTGACCTCTCCATTGCACCCGAATGGAAGGATAACTCTTAGACCTCAACTGTCGGACCTGCCGGGCTAGAATAGCCACCGACTCCTCCTCGTAAGTCAAATCTTTGTCCAATTGAACTGAGTTAAAATCTAACATATGGTACGGTTCACCATGATATTTTTGAAGTATATACATATGGAACACCGGATGAACCGCTGATAAACTAGGTGGTAATGCAAGCCTGTAGGCTACTTCACCCACCTTTTCAAGAATTGCAAAGGATCCGATATACCTAGGGCTCAACTTGCCCTTTTTTCCGAAACTCATTACACCTTTCATAGGTGAAACGCGGAGCAATATTCTTTCTTCAACCATGAATGCAATATCACGAACTTTACGGTCGGCATAAATCTTTTGCCTAGACTGAGCTGTGCGAAGTCGATCCTGAATAATCTTGACCTTATCCAAGGCATCTTGTACCAAATCGGTACGCAATAACCGAGCCTCTCCCGGTTCAAACCAGCCAACTGGCGAACGGCATCGCCTTCCATATAATGCCTCATATGGAGCCCTCTGAATGCTCTACTGGTAGCTATTATTATAAGCAAACTTCACAAGTGGCAATAAATGATCCCAAGAACCTCCAAAGTCTATAACACAAGTGCGAAGAATATCTTCCAATATCTGAATAGTGCGCTCTGACTGTCCGTCTGTTTGTGGATGAAATATTATACTCAACTCTACCCGTGTGCCTAACTCACATTGTACAACCCTCCAGAAATATGAGGTAAACTGCGTACCTCGATCTGAAATAATAGACACGGGCACACCGTGAAGGCGGACAATCTTACTAATGTAAATTTCAGCTAACCTTTCTAAAGAATAGGTAACTGCCACTGGAATGAAATGTGTTAATTTGGTTAACCTGTCCACAATGACCCAAACTGCGTCAAACTTTCGCTGAGTCAGTGGGAGTCCAACAACAAAATCCATAGTGATACGCTCCCATTTCCATTCAGGAATTTCTAACTTCTGAAGCAAACCACCAGGTCTCTGATGCTCGTACTTAACTTGTTGATAATTCAGACACCGAGCTACATATGCAACTATATCCTTTTTCATTCTCCTCTACCAATAATGTTGCCACAAATCTTGATATATTTTGGCAGTACCTGGATGAATAGAGTACCTGGAACTGTGTGCATCTTCAAGAATTAATTCACGAAGCCCATCTACATTAGGCACACAAATACGACCTTGCATTCGCAGAACTCCATATCTCCCTACAACAACCTGTTTAGCATCACCGTGCAGCACCGTGTCCTTAAGGACAAGTAAATGAGGATCATCATACTGCCTCGCTCTGATGCACTCATATAAAGAAGACTGCGCAACTGTGTAAGCTAGAACCCGACTGGGTTCTAAAAGATCTAACCTCACGAACTGATTAACCAAAGTCTGAACATCTAGCTTCATATTCTTATTCTTCCTGAACAGAATAAGAAAGAAGTGATATTGTTCCTAAACTTCATATCCTCTGAGAGATAAGTACAGACGTCTCCGTACCGATCCTTCAGACTCTATTAAGCTTGCTCGTGACTCATGAAACCTATGTAACCTAGTGCTCTAATACCAACTGTCATGACCCGAAATTCCCACCTTCAAACCGTGATGACGCCTAACATTTCACTTGCTAGGCAAGTCAATGTTAGAATAATATTAACCAATTTTTAAACAATCTTTAAATTTATTAATAACAAAGAAATAAATGCGGAAGTAAGGTCTGAAATATAGTGATTAATCCATAAAACCAATGGTGTCTAAATACCATCCCAGAAATGGTGTCACAAGTGCATGAGCTTCTAGAATAAATACAAATAAAGGTCTGAATAAAATAAAGTTGTCTGAAAACAAACACACAGCTAAAGTAAAGTAGACGGGGACTTCAGAACTGCGAACGCCGTGCAGTTATACCTCAAGTCTCCTCCGAGTAGCTAAAATCCGAGCAAGTTTATGGTACGCCGCTGAGACCAACTCCAAAATCTGCACAAGAAGTGCAGAGTGTAATATCAGTACATCGACCCCATGTACTGGTAAGTGCTGAGCCTAACCTCGATGATGTAATGACCCAACCGGTCATTTTAACCTTTAAAAATTGTTCCCTAAAATAAAACTCCTCGAACATGCTTTTATTAATTTATGGCTCGCGAGGATGGTTGGTTCGAGATTTGGAAGTGTGTGGGTTGAAATCGGAACACTTGGTTCCTTAAGTTAGCTTTAAATGGAAAAGTTTGACTTCGGTCAACATTTTAAGAAAACAACCCTTGAATCGGGATTTGACGATTCCAATAGGTTCGTATGATGATTTTGGACTTGGACGTATGTCCGAATCGGGTTTTGGATAACCCTGGGAGAATTTTGACGCTTAATAGTAAAAATCAACTATTTGAAGGTTTAGAATTCTTTAAATTTGGTTTGGAGTAGGATTTTGAGTAATTGAAATCCGTTTGAAATTACGAGATTGGGAATAGTTCTGTATAGTGTTAAGACTTGCATGCAAAATTTCGTGTCATTCCGAGTAGTTTTAGTATATTTTGGCGCATTGGAAGTAAATTGAACAACTTGAAATTCTTAAGTTTGAATCAATTTGGTTTAGGGTATGATTCTTACATTTGATTTTGTTTTACGCGTTCCGAGAGTTCGAGCGAGTCCGTTTTATGATTACAAACCTGTTAGTATGTTCGGGCGGGGCCCCGGGGGTCCCGAGCGTTAACCGGATGAGGCTCGGACCAATTTTTGGAAATTGAGCAAGGACTGAAGCTCCCATCTACTGTCATAATCGTACCTACGCTTGGACAGCCGCAGGTGCGAAGGAGAGAAGCCTGCCCAGCCATCACAGGTGCAATGTATTTTGGCGCACCTGCGAACGCGCAGGTGCGAAGACCTAATGCGCAGATGCGAAGGAATGGGCGCACCTGCTCTTGCGCAGAAGCCAGCACTTCTTCCGCAGGTGCGAAACCAAGAAAAGAGGGAAAATACGCACCTGCGAAGAATTTTCGCAGGTGCGAAAGCTGCATGTGCAGTAATATAATGACCCGGCCGGTCGTTTTGATAATTTGAGCCTCGATCCCCTAATATCTGCTTTCCCCATATTTGTTTCTTCTTTTGGGATTTTCCTGAGTGTTTGGTTATGGAATTCGGGGAGTTTTGGGACACTTAGTCCCTAGTTGTGAGTTTAAGCCTTCGAGTTTGGACCGTAGTCGGAACTGTGTGAAGCCAGATCCGGAATGGAATTCCGTCGACTCTGTTAGCTCCGTTGAGTGATTTTGGGGTTAGGAGCATGTCCGGAATGTATTTTGGAAGTCTGTAGTAGATTTAGGTTTGAATTGGCGAAAGTTAGTTTTTCGGCGATTTCGGCCAATAGTGCAAATTTTGATATCGAGCTCGGAATGGAATTCCGAAAGTGGCTGTAGGTTTATAGTGTCATTTGTGACCTGTGTGTAAAATTTGAGGTCATTAGAACTAGATTTGACGTGTTTCGGCGTCGTTTGTGGAATTTGAAAAATGCTAAGTTCTTAGGCTTGAATCCGTACTTAATTCATAAATTTTTTGGTGTTGTTCGATGTGGTTTGAAGGCTCGACTAAGTTCGTATGGTGTTATAGGATTGGTTGGTAGGTTTGGTTGAGGTCTCGTGGGCTTCGGGTGAGTTTCGAGTGCTTAACGGATCAAAAGTTAGATTTGTGTTGCTGCTGATGTCTTCAGGCATCTGTCATTTTCGCACTTGCGGTGGAGAGACCGCAGGAGCGTGATCGCACATGAGAAGGGCAAACACAGAAGCGAATTTGGGATGTGTGGTCAGTGATCGCAGGTGCGAAGGGAAATGCCGCATCTGCGATGCCCGCAGATGCGCTAAAGGACCGCAGGCGCGGAGGAGATCGCAGAAGCAGACAATAGTCTGCGGGTGTGCACTCGCAGGTGCGGCAATTATTCCGCAGAAGCGGACCCAGCCCTCTTAAGTCATTTCCGCACCTACGAAGGAAATTCCACAGGTGCGGCGTCGCAGGTGCGGTGTCGCAGGTGCGACCCAAGGTCCGCAAATGCGGAATAACTGGGCAGAAAAGGGGCAGATACGAGGGTTTGAAGTTCACTTCACAAATTTGATTGAGAACTCGGTAGAAGGCGGAATTTGGAGAGATTTTCGGAGGAAGTTTTTGGGTAATGATTCTTAACTCCCTTATGGTTATATTCCACTAATCTATTCTTGAATTCATCGTTTAAATTCGGATTTGGGGTGAAAAATTGAGAAGAGTTCTTAGGCCAAATTTTGGGGTTTTGACCGATATTTTGGTGTCGGATTTTAGTAAATTTGATATGGTTAGACTCGGGAGTGAATGAGATTTCGTATTTTACAACTTTTACCCGATTCCGAGACGTGGGCTCGGGGAGACTTTTTGGGCGTTTTTCCTAATTTCACGCCTTAGCTTCGAATTAATTAGTTAAATTAGTTACTTGTAGTTATATGTACATTATGCAATTAATTTGAATAGATTCGGGCTATATGGAGGATACTCGTGGCAAGAATGTGATATCGAGTTGATTTGAGCGGTTCGAGGTAAGTGGCTTGCCTAACCTTGTATTGGGAACTTTCCCCTTAGGATATCTTGATATTATTTGGTGTGTGGGCGCCGTGTACGTGAGGTGACGATTGCGTACACGGGCTGTTATTGCAAAAAACAATCATGTTTATCCTTTTTAAATCATAAATTGTTTCTCTTATTAAATCGCACTAATATGTTTAATTGTTTAGTTTAGACTAGAAAGACATGCTTACGTGTTTTAACTGCCTATTTGACATTTTGTGCGCCATGCTTAGTTAAATCCCTATTTTTCCTTATCTCTGGTTAGTGTAAACTGTATAATTCGAGGCCATACCTGTCATGTTATCTTGCATTGCTTATTTAAATTGGGACTACGGACGTATTCCGGGAGATATCCCAGCACTGCATATTTACTTTGGGACTACGGACGTATTCCGAGAGATCCCCCAGCACTGCATATTTACTTTGGGACTACGGACGTATTTCGGGAGATCCCCATGTGCTGCATATTCATTCGGAACTACGGGACTGTATCTCGGGAGATTCCCTATTGTGTTTTTTGTTCTGAGCCGAGGGCTCCCTTAACTGCTAAAGTTTCGAGAATTTCTTTAATTGTGTTACCGTAAATTTTACTTATATCTTTTACTGTTTAATTTATTATATTTACTCCGGTAGGGCCTTGACCTGACCTCGTCACTACTCGACCGAGGTTAGGCTTGGCACTTACTGGGTACCATTGTGGTGTACTCCTGCCCTTTCCTGCACATGTTTTCGTGTGCAGATCCAGGTACGAGCTATCAGCCTTGGGGTTAGTGCGTGCTGCTGATTCTAGGAAACTTCAAGGTACTTCTGCTTGCGTCCGCAGATCTTCAGAGTCCCCTTCTACTCCCTCGCCTAGAGACTTTCTTTATTATCTTCAGACTTTTGTATAGAGCTACATAGATTATAGCAGCTTGTGACTTAGTGATATTCTGGGTCTTGGAAAATTATTTTGTATATGTTGTTTATCTTTAAGATGTTGTTTTTTCTTTACATTTTTCGTAATATTAGGCTTACCTAGTCGTAAAGACTAGGTGCCATCACGACACCTTACGGAGGGTTAAATTGGGTCGTGACAGGTACTACTTCCGCAGGTGCGAAAAACCTGTATGGGCAGAACCTTAAAACGGACGAAAACTCAGTCCATTTCTTTCTATTTTTCATCCATTGTTGGGTGATTTCAGAGCTTTTGAGAGGAGGGTTTCAACTAGCAATTGAAAGATAAGTTAATTCCACACCCCTTGAGTTAAATATATAGATTATAGGTAGATTATAACTAGTAAATCTTAGAAATCAAGGGTTTAGGTGAAAAGCCTAGATTTTTATAAAAGTGAGATTTAAACCACGAAAATAGTTATGGAATTTGGTAGAAATTATATATTTGAGTTCTTGAGGTTATGGGCAACGTTTTTATCTGAAAATTTCCAAAATCCGGGCACGTGGGCCCGGGGTGAATTTTAGGAGTTTTACCATTTTGGATAAGGTAATTTATTTAATAGATAAATTTTGAATTATTTAGCATATATTAATTATTATGTATAATATTTGGATAGTTTCGGATTTTTCGGCGTCAAATCGAGAATTCAACATGACGTGATAATCGGAAAGTGGACTTTGAGACGAGGCAAGTCTCTTGTCTAATCTTGTGAGGGGGGAATTATTCCATATGGATTAAATTGAATAATTGTTGCTAATCGCGGGGGCTACGTACGCACGAGGTGACGAGAGTCCGTGCGTAGCTACTATTAATGCTAAAGTCCGGGTAGTTTAGGACTCAAAGCATGAATTACTTGTGTAAATTGTATTCTTTGTTTAATTAATATTAATTGATATATATGAATATATTGCGAATTGTTAGATAAAGATATTAAAGGATGGAAATCTCATATGCTTGATTTTCTATTTAAATTAATTAATTGTTAAAAGAAATTATTCTTCCTCCCGAATTTATCTTATAATAAATATACTCTCCTTTCGGAGGTACATAATAAAATATCCTCATTTCTTGTGGAGCGGGTCGAATGCCTCGGCAGGATAGATGCATCTATGGATCGTGCCGCACGTCCCTCGGCAGTATACATGACATTCTGGATCGGGTCGTACGTCTTCAGCAGAAATCGTGCTTAATAATAATCATTACAAGGTACTTTAATAGTTATTTCAGCTTGCGAAGCTAATTGATAAATTGGAGAATTCTTGAAATTTAATGAATTATTATTCCTGCTTGTTAAGGAATTAATTGTTATTCTTGTAAATGAGATTAATTGATAAATTGGAAATTATTTGAATTGAAGGAATTTAAGTAATATATTGAGAATTGTTGCATTTGAAGTAATATGATTATTTCTGCTGGTTAAATAAATTATTGTAAATTTTGTGAATCATGTTGATTTAGATATTCTAGTTGTATTTCAGTTATTATTATTGACACATAGTGAGTGTCAAAGTCGGTCATCTCGTCTCTATCACTTCGAGATTAGGCTTGATACTTACTGGGTACACATTGTTTACGTACGCATACTACACTTGCTGCACTTTTTGTGCAGGACCTGAGGAAAGTACTAGTGGGGGACCTATCGTCTTACACCCACGTTATCCAGGGGCATAGTGGTGAGCTGCCTTTTTGAGCCGTTCTGCAGCTACTAGTGTCTCTCCTTGTATTTTTCATTCTGTCTATTTTTATTTCAGACAGTATTTGAGGCTTTGTATAATCTACTAGATGCTCATACACTTGTGACAC
>AWOL01S0015224.1:0-42737 GCA_000715115.1 Nicotiana otophora | reverse complement strand
ATATATATATATATATATATATATATCCCTTATATAAATAACTATTAATTATATATATGTAACGACCCGACCGGTTGTCACGACCCAAAACTAAATCCTATCGTGATGGCGCCTATCGTGGTACTAGGCAAGCCCACACATTTCCAAACCATGTTAGTATTTCATTTAAAATATAAGTCAAAGCTTTACTTTACTAGAATCTTCATTAAGGAGTTCAAACCAAAATAAAAATAGAATGCGGAAAAGATAGCTCGACATCGGGGTGTGACTAAGTCATGAGCAACTACTACAAACTGTCCAATAACATCAAGAATAGCATAGTCTGGGAAATACCAATACAACTAAGGGGAATATAAGGAAGAAGAAAAATAGGGTTGCGATCACCAGGCAGCTACCTTGCTATCCCCGATGATCCGCTACTGAATATATCAACAACCGCTACAGTGGACAGAAATGCCTGGATCTACACACAAGGTGCAGGGAGTAACGTGAGTATACCAACTCAGTAATGTGATGACCAAAACAATTATCCTTAAATTTGATAATTAATTCTATGTTGTAAGACCTTGAAAAGCACTATTTATCACTCCTCGACTTGCGTGTACAGCCCGTATAATTTTCCGGAAAGTTTTTATGTGAAAAATGGATTAAAATGTGAAATGGAGCCTTAAAACTCAACTGAGTTGACTTTGGTCAGCATTTTGAGCAAACGAACTTGGATCAGTATTTTGATAGTTCCGGTAGGTCTGTATCGTAATTTGGGACTTGGGCGTATGCCCGAAATTTAATTTGAGGGTCCCTAGCTCAAGTTATGGCCATTTAACGGAAAACTAGTAATGTAAATGTCACGACCTGGAATTCCCACCGTCGGAACCGTGATGGCGCCTAATAGTTTACTTGCTAGGCAAGCCAACATTAGAGAATCATTAAACCAATTCTTATCCCATTCAGTAAATAACAGCAATTTAGCTAAAGTGAAATATAATGAGTGCGGAATAATATAAAGACTGCATTAATTATTACTGCCCGGAAATGGAGTCAGNTTAATAATATATATATATATATATATATATATATCCCTTATATAAATAACTATTAATTATATATATGTAACGACCCGACCGGTTGTCACGACCCAAAACTAAATCCTATCGTGATGGCGCCTATCGTGGTACTAGGCAAGCCCACACATTTCCAAACCATGTTAGTATTTCATTTAAAATATAAGTCAAAGCTTTACTTTACTAGAATCTTCATTAAGGAGTTCAAACCAAAATAAAAATAGAATGCGGAAAAGATAGCTCGACATCGGGGTGTGACTAAGTCATGAGCAACTACTACAAACTGTCCAATAACATCAAGAATAGCATAGTCTGGGAAATACCAATACAACTAAGGGGAATATAAGGAAGAAGAAAAATAGGGTTGCGATCACCAGGCAGCTACCTTGCTATCCCCGATGATCCGCTACTGAATATATCAACAACCGCTACAGTGGACAGAAATGCCTGGATCTACACACAAGGTGCAGGGAGTAACGTGAGTATACCAACTCAGTAATGTGATGACCAAAACAATTATCCTTAAATTTGATAATTAATTCTATGTTGTAAGACCTTGAAAAGCACTATTTATCACTCCTCGACTTGCGTGTACAGCCCGTATAATTTTCCGGAAAGTTTTTATGTGAAAAATGGATTAAAATGTGAAATGGAGCCTTAAAACTCAACTGAGTTGACTTTGGTCAGCATTTTGAGCAAACGAACTTGGATCAGTATTTTGATAGTTCCGGTAGGTCTGTATCGTAATTTGGGACTTGGGCGTATGCCCGAAATTTAATTTGAGGGTCCCTAGCTCAAGTTATGGCCATTTAACGGAAAACTAGTAATGTAAATGTCACGACCTGGAATTCCCACCGTCGGAACCGTGATGGCGCCTAATAGTTTACTTGCTAGGCAAGCCAACATTAGAGAATCATTAAACCAATTCTTATCCCATTCAGTAAATAACAGCAATTTAGCTAAAGTGAAATATAATGAGTGCGGAATAATATAAAGACTGCATTAATTATTACTGCCCGGAAATGGAGTCAGAATTTACGAGCATTCTAGAATTCATTACAAGTAATAGTCTGAAAGAAATACAACTGTTTGGATGAAAGAAATAGTAAAACTAAAAAGATAGACGAGGACTTCAAGGTTTGTGAACGCCGTAGCGGATAGCGGGTCCAACAGCTAAAATCTCGATCACCCCGAGCCGGTACCAAAATCTACACAGAAAGTGCAGAGTGCAGCATCAGTACAACCGACCCTATGTACTATTAAGTGTCGAGCCTAACCTCGATAAAGTAGTGACGAGGCTAAGGCAAGGCACCTACAAATCAACCTGTACAATTTAACAGTGTATATACAAATAACAGTAATGAAGAGCTGAACAAGAAATATCGGGAGGAGGAAACATGTTGGGGGAAATACGAGATACAGAACTACAGTAGAATGATAACTGGAACAATCAATGTACTATGAATCAACAAAAACAACAAATATAGTAAAGAAATAATGCACGGCATCACCCTTCATGATTTTACTCTCAATCTCACCATAAAATCAATAGCAATGGCACGGCATCACCCTTTGTGCATTAACTCTCATATCATGGCACGGCATCACTCTTCATGCATTAACACTCACAATATGGCACGGCATCACCCTTTGTGCTTTTACACTCACAGTGTGGCACGGCATCACCCTTCGTGCATTAACACTCACAATATAGCATGACATTACCCTTCGTGCATTAACACTCTCCCTTACCATAATGCAATAAACAATTAACAACAGGGAGATAAAATAACAAGTACAAGCCTTACCTCAACATTTAGTTCCACAATATAAATCTCAATCTTTGAAATAAATACTCAATTATCACCAAAAGGTCCATGAACATGATAAAACAATTAATTTAACAACACTAGTCTAAACACGTAGCAATTAGGCATAGGAAAGATACAATATAAGAAAAATGGAAGAAACATGGAAAACAGGTAAATTGGCGGCGCATAAGTACTCGTCATCTCACATATATTCCGCTCACATGAATTTCACATAATAAATAGTCTGAGGTGCCTAATTCCCTCAAGTCAAAGTTAGACACAACACTTACCTCGCTCTGAAGGCCACTTAATACTCAATCACAACTTTTCCTCTAGAATTCACCTCCAAACCACTCGTATCTATTCAAACACAACTTAATAATATCAAATATTGCTAAAGGAATTAATTACATTGCATAAACTAAATTTCCCAATTTTTCCTCCAAAATGTCAAAATATCGACCTCGGGCCCGCTTGGTCAAAACTCGAGGTTCGAACAAAAGTTTATTTACCCATTCACCCTCGAGGCGGAATATATAATTGGTTTTGGAATCCGACCTCAAATTGAGGTCTAAATCCCCAAATTTCCGAAATCCCTAGTTTCTACCCTAACCCCTAAATCTACCATGAAAACTCTAGATTTTAGGTTGATAATTCATATAATGTAATGGGTAATTGAAAGAAAATAGTTTAGAATCACTTACCAACACTTTGGAGAAGAAAACAACTCTTGAAAATCGCCTTTAGTCCGTTTGGTTTTTGAGAAAATGAAATAAATGGCCAATTCCCATTTTGATTCTATTTTAAGTGCTGGGCGACAGTGTGCATCGCGTTCACGAGGCCACTGTCGCGTTCGTGAAGAGCATTGGCTGCCAAGCCTCCACGTTTGCGAGACCGTGTTCGCATTCGCGTAGGCTACCCCCTGGCCTTCGCGTTCACGAAACATTGCTCGCGTTCGCGATGAAGGAACGACCCCCCCCCCTCCCAGGTTGCCAAGTTCTTCGCATTCGCGATGATCCGATCGTATTCGCGAATGGTAAATCCCCCATCACTTGTCGTTCGCGACTATCATGACCCAAAATCTCACCCTTCATGATGGCGCCTATCTTAATACTAGGCAAGCCGAAAATCTCAATAAACCACAATTTCTCTTAAGTTTGAAAATATAATATTTCAATAAAATCCACAAATCTTACAATTACCGATACAACCACTCCCAAAACCTGGTGTCACTGAGTACATGAGCATCTAATCTGAATACAAGTCTTGGAAATACGGTCTATAATAGTCTGAGACAAAATACAATAAACAAGGAGATAGGGAAGAAGATACAAGGTCTTCGAAACATGGCAGCTACCTCTGAAATCTACTATAACTATAGGATACCCCCCTTTCGCGAAAATCTCCAAAACAAGTCAATTGTGCGAGAGAATCAACACCCGCTATGACCGGGAACACCTGGACATGGAACACTGGATGAACACCTGATAGACTGGATGGCAAAGCAAGTACATAAGCCACTTCTCCAATTGTTTTAAGTATCTCAAAAGGCCCAATATACCAAGGGCTCAACTTGCCCTTCTTCCCGAACCTCAACGCACCCTTCATTGGTGAAATGTTGAGCAGAACCTTCTCCCCAACCATGTAAGCAACATCAGCGACCTTCCTGTCGGCATAACTCTTCTGTCTAGACTGCGTCGTGCGAAGCCTCTCCTGAATCACTTTAACCTTTTCCAAAGCATCCTGAACCAAGTCAGCACACAATAGCCAAGCCTCACCCGGCTCAAACCAACCAACCGAAGATCGATACTGTCTCCCATATAATGCCTCATACGGAGCCATCTGTATACTCGACTGGTAGTTGTTATTGTAAGCAAACTCCGCAAGTGGAGACCAAGCCTTCACGTTCGCGAAGAAGAAAATTTCGGCCTCATCAGTTTACTCTTCGCGTTCGCGAGAGTACATTCGCGAACGCGAAGAAGGACATGCCAGAACACCAGAATCTGCAGAAAACCAGATGTTCCAAAGTCCAAACATCCCGTGGCCTATCCGAAACTCACCCGAGCCCTCTGGGTTCCAAACTAAACATACACACAATCTAAAAACATCATACAAACTTGCTCGCGCGATCAAATCGCCAAAATAACACCTAGAATTATGAATTTAGCACCAAATCAAATGAAATTCTCAAGAACACTTTAAAATTCCTATATTCTCAACTGGACGTCCGAATCACGTTAAACCAACTCTGTTTCTCACCAAATTTCATAGATAAGTCATAACTATTATATTGGACCTATATCGGGCTCCGAAACCAAAATACGGACCCGGTATCAAAATGACAAACATTAACCAATTTTTAAAAACCATTAAATTTCAGATTTCTAATTTTCATCAAAATTTCATAACTCGAGGTAGGGACCCACCGGGATCGTCAAAACAAGGATCCGGGCCCGTTTACCAAAACTGTGGACCAAAGTCAAATAAAATTTTAGGGCAAAACTTCTTATTTTCATCAATTTTTAACATAAACGTTTTCCGAAAATATGCTCGGACTGCGCACGCAAATTGAGGAGGGTAAAAATTAGATTTTTATGGCTTAAGAGCGCAAAATCGCGTTCTAAAACATAAGATGACCTTTTGGGTCATCACATTAAAGGCTAAAGATTTCCAAAAGTTTGACCAAGGATTTTACTTTTTGACACCGGGGTCGGAATTTGATTATGAAAATTGTAATAGCTCCGTTATGGCATTTATGTCTTGTGTGCCAAATTTGAAGTCATTCCGGATTCATTTAATATGTTTTGGCACGAGATTTGTAAATTGCAAAGTTTAAAACTCAAAAGTTCGAATTTATGTGTGAATTGTAATTTCAGCATTGCTTGACGTGATATGAGACCCCGAGTAAGTCCGTGTTATATTACGGGACTTGTTGGTGTATTCGGACGGGGTCCCGAGTACCCTGAGTGTGATTTGGATTGAAATCGGATCAAATTGTAAACTTAAGCAAATTATGGAAATTTACTGCCTCTGATGTAATCGCACCTACGAGGGTCTTGGCCGCAGGTGCGATGTCGCAGGTGAGGCGGAATTGCACAGATGCGGGACTGGGCTGGCCTAGGGTTTTCGTAGGTGCGGCAATTTTGCGCAACAGTGGATGTAGCAGACGCGACAAGAATGTTCGCAGATGCGGAACTTCACCTGGAAGCCTGGCATCGCAAATGCGAGCCTTGTCTCGTAAATGCGAGTCCGCGAATGTGGAACCTTTATCTGCAGATGCGAAAATGACTGGTCAGAGCCCATAAATTCGGACGTTGCCATTTTTACTCATTTTTGAGTTTTAAGTCTCGAATTTGAATGATTTCAAAGGGGATTTTCACTACTTTGAAGTGTGTAAGTGTTCTATAACCAAAAGTGATTATATTTCATAAATCCATGTCTATATTCCTCACTTATTTCAGATTTAGATGCAAGAAATTGGAATATTTGTAAAACATTCCAAAAACGAAAAATGTAGATTTGAAGGTCCATTTGACATCGGAATTCGATAATTTCTGTATGGTTGAACTCATATCGTAACGGGTGTTCGGATTTCGTGAATGTTTCCAGGATTCGAGACGTGGGTCCCACTATTGATTTTAAAAATGAATTTCTGCTTTTTATCCGAAAAATTAGTAAATTCATATGGAATTAATTCCTACAATTTGTATTGAATATATTGAATTGTTAATTACTAGATTTTAGGATTTTGGACACTAATTCGCGAGGCAAGGGTGTATTGAAAACTTGAAATTTGATTGCAAAGCGAGGTAAGTGTCGTGGTTAACCTTGACTTGAGGGAATAGAACCCTTAAAATATTTGTTATGTGAGATGCATGTGAATCACGTATAGGCAAGGTGACGAGTGTCTATACGTAGTCAAATTAATTGTTTGCATAATTATTTAAAAAATCATAAATTATTTTTAAACATGAATGAATTATTATATTAATTGTTTCACTCATACTCTTTGTCAAATATTAATTCTTGAATTCTGTAATAATTGTTACATGCCTATTTGATTTATGTGCCTTAATTGCTACTTGACATTTAGCATATTAAATATTAAAATGCCTATTTTGTCCATGAGTTTCACAATTAATTGCTAATTGTGATTGTTTATTCATAAATAAATTATAATTATTGTGTGTCTTGATGCTTAATAGTTTGTCATTGGATGTGGTATTTATTGGAGTAATGTTTATATTGAAATATATTGGTCGATCAGGTTGCACGCCACAACGAAAATGAAAGTAAATCTATATTAGGGGATCGAATTGCACGCCGCAACAGACTTATTTAAAAGTCTATATTGGGGGATCGGATTGTACGCTGCAACACACTTATTTAAAAGTCTATATTGGGGGATCGGATTGCATGCCGCAACAGACTTATTTAAATGTCTATATTGGGGGATCGGGTTGCACGCCGCAACATAATTGAATATAAATATATTGTGGGAGCGGGTTGCACGCTACAACAGAAATTGTTATTAATCAATTTAAAATTATTTTAAAATAGATAATATTATTCTAACATTAGCTTGACTAGTAAGTAAAATGTTAGGCATCATCACGGTCCCGATGGTGGGAATTTTGGGTCGTGACAGTTGGTATCAGAGCACTATGCTACATAGGTCTCACGAGTCACGAGCAAACTTAGTAGTGTCTGAGAGATCGGTACGGAGACGTCTGTACTTATCTTTCAGAGGTTATAAACTTTAGGAACAATATCACTTCTTTCTTATTCTGTCGTGCGATCTTATTCTATCATCGACTATAGAACCATTCTATTCTTATTCTCTCGCAGATGGTCAGAACACGTAATACATCTACCTACGGACAGGGACCAGATCCCCCGGTGGCAACTATGGCTAGGGGTAGAGGTCGAGGCCGAGGTCGTGCTAGAGGCCGAGGCAGAGGCATAGGTAGAGCTCGGTCTAGAGCTCGAGCAGCAGCACCTGTTGGAGATCCTCAGGTGGAACTTCAAGAGGAGGTTTCAGTTCAGACTGTACCAGTTGGACCAGTTTAGGTCCCGGAAGGATTTATAGCTACTCTAGTGCTTCAGGACGCTCTAGTTTGTTTGGTAAGTCTTATGGAGCGCGTGGCCCAGAATGGTACATTTCCAGTGGCACTAGTCGTCTCAAAGGCTGGGGGAGGAGCACAGACTCCCACTACTCCAGCTCTGGAACAGATGGCTCCCGAGAATCAGGCTCCTGCAACCCCGCCAGTTGGGGTAGTTCAGCTAGTTGTTGTGGCACGGACCAGTGATAGGCCCGCCATGTCTTTTGAGGCCTTATTGAGACTGGATAAGTTTACCAAGCTCTTTACAGTTCACTTCAGTGGTACACTTTCTGAGGACCCACAGGATTATCTTGACCGCTGCCATGAGGTGCTGCGGAACATGGGTATAGTTGAGACTAATGGGGTTGATTTTGATGTATTTGAGATGACGGGTTCCGCTTGACCAGACCAGTTGGATCGCCTGTACTTACCTGGGAGAAGTTCTCGCAGCTATTTCTGGAGAAGTTCTTTCCTATCACGATGAGAGAGGATTATCGCAAGTAGTTTGAGCGTCTACAGCAGGGCAGTATGACTGTTACTCAGTATGAGTCCCGTTTTGTGGATTTAGCCCGTCATGCTCTCCTTTTACTACCTACCGAAGGAGAGAGAATGAGGAGGTTTATTGAGGGACTCACTTACCCTATCACGCTTCAGATGGCCAAGGAGACCGGAAGTGCGATTTCCTTCCAGGTGGCTGCTAATGTCACGAGAAGGATCGAGATGGTTCTTGCACAGGAGAGATGACAGAGGTATGATAAGAGGCCTCATCAGTTCGGTGGTTTCAGTGGCGCCTCGTCTGGTGGCAGGGGTAATTTTGGTAGGGGTCATCCTCCCAGACCGTTTCATTCAACACTTCAGGCATCTCCCGATGCTTCAAGGAGTCACAGTCCTATTATGCCTTACTCTGGGCAGCTAGCATTTAGTGCACATTCAGATTCTATCAGTGCACCACCACTCTAGAGTCACTACAACGGTTATCCGGCCCGTTCGGGTCAGCTTCAGCTTCAGCCGCCACGACATCAGGATGGTTGTTATGAGTGTGGGAACATTGGTCACACCAGGAGATATTGCCCTAGGTTGTTGAGTAACGAATCTCGACAGGATTCTCATGCCATCATACCAGAACCAGTTGCTTCATCGCCTGCTCAGCCAGCTAGAGGTAGGGGTCAGGCAGTTAGAGGTGGAGGTCAGACAATTAAAGGTGGAGGTCAGGCCGTTAGAGGTGGAGACCACCCAGTTAGGGGCCGCCTCAGGGACGTAGTTCAGAGTGGTGGGGCCCAGCCCTGATTTTATGCTTTTCCAGCTAAGCCTGAGGCCGAGTAATCTGATGCTTTGATCACAGGTATTATTCCAGTTTGCCATAGAGATGCTTCAGTTCTATTTGATCCATGATCTATTCATTCCTTTGTGTCCTCCTATTTTGCATCATATTTGGTTGTTGTGCCTTGTGATTCTCTGAGTGCTTCTGTGTGTGTATCTATACTGGTGGGAGACTCTGTTGTAGTAGATCGCGTCTATCGCTCGTGTGTGGTTACTATTGGTATTCATGAGACTAGTGTGGATCTTCTACTTCTTGATATGGTAGATTTTGATGTCATCTTGGGTATGGATTGGCTATCACCTTATCATGCTATATTGGATTGTCATTCCAAGACAGTGACCCTAGCCATGCCGGGGTTACCTCGGTTAGAGTTGAAAGGAACTCCTGGTCATTCTACCAACAGGGTTATTTCTTATATGAAAGCTCAGCGTATGGTCGAGAAAGGGTGTTTAGCCTATTTAGCTTATATTCGTGATCCCGGTGCGGATGTTCCTTCTATGGACTCAGTACGAGTTGTTCGTGAATTTTCAGAAGTATTTCCTGCAGATTTGCTGGGGATGCCACCCGATAGAGATATTGACTTCTGTATTGATTTGGCTCCGGGCACTCAGCCCATTTCTATTCCACCATACCGTATGGCCCCGCCGGAGTTGAAAGAATTGAAGGAGCAGTTACAAGACTTTCTTGATCAAGGATTCATTAGACCTAGTGTCTCGCCCTGGAGGTGCACTAGTACTATT
Organism: Nicotiana otophora; assembly: GCA_000715115.1. Classification (NCBI taxonomy): domain Eukaryota; kingdom Viridiplantae; phylum Streptophyta; class Magnoliopsida; order Solanales; family Solanaceae; genus Nicotiana; species Nicotiana otophora. Next base: position 32,702 of record AWOL01S0015224.1, on the reverse strand, counting down.
TGTAAAGAAGAAAGATGGCTCTATGTGGATGTGTATTGATTATCGACAGTTGAACAAGGCCACTATCAAAAATAAATATCCGCTGCCAAGAATTGTTGACTTATATGATCAGCTTCAGGGTGCCAAGGTATTTTCAAAGATCGATTTGAGGTCTGGTTACCATCAGTTCAAGAATAGGGCATCTGATGTCCCTAAGACAACCTTTCGGACTCGGTATGGGCATTATGAATTCCTAGTGATGTCATTTGGGCTGACAAATGCCCCAGCAGAATTTATAGATTTGATGAATCGGGTGTTCAAGCCTTATTTGGATTCTTTTGTGGTTGTATTCATCGATGATATCTTGATTTACTCCAGCAGTCGAGAGAAGCATGAGGAGCATCGTCAGAGTGTGCTTCAGACTTTGAAGAATAATCAGTTATAAGGCATAAAGGTGGATCCTAAGAAGGTTGAGGTTGTTGAGAATTGGCCTAGACCTACTTCAGTTACAGAAATCCGGAGTTTCTTGGGTTTGGCAGGTTATTATCGTCGTTTCGTGGAAGGGTTTTCATCTATAACAAGCCCATTGACCAGACTGACCCAGAAAGGTGTCCCATTCAGATGGTTAGACGAGTGTGAGTTGAGCTTTCAGAAGCTCAAGACTGCTTTGACTACGGCGCCAGTGTTGGTATTACCCACAGGTGCAGAATCTTATAGAGTGTATTGTGATACATCTCATGTTGGGCTTGGTGAAGTATTGATGCAAGATGGCAAGGTGATTGCATATGCGTCACGGCACTTGAAAGTTCACGAGAAGAATTATCATGTTCATGAATTAGAATTAGCAGCCATTGTTCATGCACTGAAGATTTGGAGGCATTACCTCTACGGTGTCTCGTGTGAGGTATTTACTGATCATCGTAGCCTTCAGTATCTGTTCAAACAAAAAGATCTTAATTTGAGGCAGAGAAGATGGTTGGAGTTGTTGAAAGACTATGATATCACCATTCTGTATCACCCCGGAAAGGCTAATGTGGTGGCCGATGCTTTGAGTAGAAAGACTGTGAGTATGGGCAGCCTTGCTTATATTCCAGTTGGTGAGAGATCGTTAGCTATAGATGCCCAGACTTTGGCTAATCAGTTTGTGAGGTTAGATATTTTTGAGCCAATCGGGTTCTAGCTTGCACAGTCACTCGGTCTTCTTTATATGAGCGCATCAGAGAGAGATAGTATGATTATCCTCATTTACTGGTCCTTAAGGACACGGTGCGGCACAATGATGCCAAACATGTTGCTGTGGGGGAAGATGGAATTCTGCGAATGCAGGGTCGTATTTGTGTGTCTAATGTGGATGGGCTTTGTGAATTAATTCTTGAAGAGGCCCATAATTCAGGTATTCTATTCATCCAGGTACCGCCAAAATGTATCAAGATTTACGGAAACATTATTGGTGGAGGAAAATGAAGAAGAACATAGTTGCATATGCAGCTCGATGTCTAAATTGTCAACAAGTCAAGTACGAGCATTAGAGACCTGGTGGTTTGCTTCAGAAGTTAGAAATTCCTGAGTGGAAGTGGGAGCGTATCACTATGAATTTTATTGTTGGGCTCCCACGGACTCAGAGAAAATTTGACGCAGTTTGGGTCATTGTGGACAGGTTGACCAAGTCAGCACATTTCATTCTAGTGGCAGTTACCTATTCTTCAGAGCGGTTAGCTAAAATTTACATTCATGAGATTGTCCGCCTTCACGGTGTGCCCGTGTCTATTATTTTAGATCGAGGTACGCAGTTTACCGCACACTTTTGGAGGGCTGTACAGTGTGAGTTAGGCACACGGGTTGAGTTGAGTATAGCATTTCATCCACAGACAGACGAACAGTCAGAGCGCACTATTCAGATATTGGAAGATATGCTTCGAGCTTGTGTTATAGACTTTGGAGGTTCTTGGGATCAGTTCTTGCCACTTGTGGAGTTTGCTTATAATAATAGCTAACAATCGAGCATTCAGATGGCTCCATGTGAGGCATTGTACTGAAGGCGATGTCGTTTGCTAGTTGGCTGGTTCGAACTGGGAGAGGCTCGGTTGTTGGGACCGATTTAGTGCAGGATGCCTTGGATAAGGTCAAGGTTATTCAAGATCGACTTCGCACAGCTCAGTTTAGGCAAAAGCGTTATGCCCACCGTAAAGTTCGTGATATTACATTCATGGTTGGAGAAAGAATATTGCTCGGAGTTTCACCTATGAAAGGTGTAATGAGGTTCGGAAAGAAGGGCAAGTTGAGCCCTAGGTATATTGGACCCTTTGATATTCTTGAAAGGGTGGGTGAAGTAGCCTACAGACTTGCATTACCACCTAGTTTATCAGTGGTTCATCTGGTGTTCCATGTGTCTATTGTTCGGAAATATTATGGTGATCTGTCCCATGTGTTAGATTTCAGCTCAGTCCAATTAGACAAAGATTTGACTTATGAAGAGGAGCCGGTAGCTATTCTAGCCCGACAGGTCCGATAGTTGAGGTCTAAGAGTTATCCTTCAGTTCGGGTGCACTGGAGAGGTCAGCCGGTAGAGGCATCTACCTAGGAGTCCGAGTCGAACTTGCGGAGTAAATATCCACACCTTTTCACCAGCTCGGATTCTATTTCTTACTCCGTTTGAGGACAAACGTTTGTTTTAGAGGTGGAGAATGTGATGACCCAAAAGGTCATCTTTAAATTTGATAATTAATTATGCGTTCTAAGACCTCGAAAAGCACTATTTATCACTCTTTGACTTGCGTGCGTAGCCCGTACAATGTTCTGCGAAGTTTTTATGTGAAAAATGGATTAAATTGTGCAATAGAGCCTTAAAACTCAACTGAGTTGACTTTGGTCAACATTTTGAGCGAACAAACTCGGATCAGTATTTTGACAGTTCCGGTAGGTATGTATCATAATTTGGGACTTGGGCGTATGCCCGGAATTTAATTTTGAGGTCTCTAGCTCAAGTTATGGCCATTTAATGGAAAACTAGTAATTTAAAGGCTTTTCCAAAAGTTTGACCACGTATTTGACTATTTGATACCGGGGTCGGAATTTGATTTTGAAAATTTGAATAGCTCTGTTATGGCATTTATGACTTGTGTGCCAAATTTGAAGTCATTCCGGATTCATTTTATATGTTTTGGCACGAGATTTGTAAATTGAAAAGTTTAAAACTCAAAAGTTCGAATCGTGGTGTGAATTATAATTTCAGCGTTGTTTGACGTGATATGAGACCCCGAGTAAGTCTGTATTATGTTACGGGATTATTGGTATATTCGGACGGGGTCCCGAGTACCCCGAGTATGATTCGAATCGAAATCGGATAAAATTATAAACTTAAGCAAATTCTGGAAATTTGATGCCTCTGATGTAATCATACCTGCGAGGGTCTTGGCCGCATGTGCTGCGGAATTGCGCAGATGCGGGACTGGGCTGGCCTAGGGTCTTTGTAGGTGTGGCAATTTTGTGCAAAAGCGGATGTCGCAGGTGCGACAGGAATGTCCGCAACAGATGCGGATCTTCACCTGGCAGCCTGGCATCGCAAATGCGAGCCTTGTCTCGCAAATGCGAGTCCGCAAATGCGGAACTTTTATCTGCATATGCGAAAATGACTGGGCAGAGCCCATAAATTCGGAAGTCGCCATATTTACTCATTTGTGAGTTTAAGTCTCGGATTTGGGCGATTTCAAAGGGGATTTTCACGACTTTGAAGTGTATAAGTGTTATATAACTAAAAGTGATTATATTTCATACATCCATGTCTATATTCCTCACTTATTTCGGATTTAGATGCAAGAAATTAGAAGTTTTGTAAAACTTCCCGAAAAAGAAAAAATTTAGATTTGAAGGTCCATTTGACATCAAAATTCGATAATTTTTGTATGGTTGAACTCGTATCGGAACGGGTGTTCGGATTTCATGAGTTTTTCTGGGATTCGAGACGTGGGTCCCACTGTTGAGTTTTAAAATGAATTTCGGCTTTTTATCCAAAAAATTAGTAAATTCATATAGAATTAATTTCTACAATTTGTATTGAATATATTGAATTGTTCATGACTAGATTTGAGGATTTCGAACACTAATTCGCGAGGCAAGGGTGTATTGCAAACTTGAAATTTGGTTGCAAAGCGAGGTAAGTGTCATGGTTAACTTTGACTTGAGGGAATAGAACCCTTAAATTATTTGTTATGTGAGATGCATGCGAATCAAGTATAGGCAAGGTGACGAGTGTCTATACGTAGTTAAATTAATTATTTGCATAATTATTTGAAAAATCATAAATTATTTTTAAACATGAATAAATTATTATATTAATTGTTTCACTCATATTCTTTGTCAAATATTAATTCTTGAATTTCGCAATAATTGTTACATGCCTATTTGATTTATATGTCTTAATTGCTACTTGACATTTAGCATATTAAATATTAAACTACCTATTTTCTCCATGATTTTCACAATTAATTACTAATTGTCATTGTTTGTTCATAAATATATTATAATTATTGTGTGTCTTGATGCTTAATAGTTTTTCATTGGACGTGGTATTTATTGGAGTAAGTTTTATTCCATTTATGAGTTATTAAAATATATTGGTGGATCGGGTTGCACGCCGCAACGGAAATGAAAGTAAATCTATATAGGGGAATCGGATTGCACGCTGCAACAAACTTATTTAAAAGTCTATATTGGGGGGATCGGATTGCACGCCGCAACAGACTTATTTAAAAGTCTATATTGGGGGATCGGGTTGCACACCGCAACAGAATTGATTAAAATGAATATATTGGGGGAGCGGGTTGCACTCCGCAACAAAAATGAATATAAATATATTGTGGGAGCAGGATGCACGCTGCAACGAAAATTGATTGAAATAATAATTGGTTAAGACTGCTGAGTTGACTTCAACTATTAAAAATGAGTTACCTGATTTATTTCTATTATTGTGGTTATTAGTATTATTGCGTACAGGTTAATGTAAGTGTCCTGCCTAAGCCTCATCACTAATTCGTCGAGGTTAGGCTCAGCACTTACCAGTACATGGGGTCGGTTGTACTGATACTACACTTTGCACTTCTTGTGTAGATTTAGGAGTTGGTCCCAACGGTGTACCATAGACTTGCTCGGATTTCAGCTACTCAGAGGAGACGTGAGGTATAACTACACAGCGTCCGTAGTTCTGAATTCCCCATCTATCTTATTTTAGTTGTATATTTGCTTTCAAATAGCTTTATTTTATTCAGACCTTTATTTGTGACACCAATTCTGGGAAGGTATTTAGACAACACTATTTTTATGGATTATTAATTACATTTCAGACTTTACTTCCGCATTTGTTTCTTTATTATTAATCAATTTAAAATTGTTTTAAAATTGATAATATTATTCTAACGTTAGCTTGCCTATCAAGTAAAATATTAGGCGCCATCACGATCCCGATGGTGGGAATTTTGGGTTGTGACAAGTAAGTAACAACAGTAAATAAAGGCTGAGAAGTAGTGACGAGCTAGATGCAAGTATAGTTCATATCGCAAAACTTCTGTAAAGTACAACATGCTTTAAAAACCAGTGTTTAAGTCAAATCAACTTGTTTAAATTCAGTTCAGGTAAAAACCAATAAAAATATCTTTCAACAGTTCTCAAACAAGGACTCAAGAAGCTATGAGCACACAGGATGAAATTATATACCACCCTCGGGAAATATATCACCGAGTCCTCCCAATCACTCCAACCTCACAATCACTCATGCCTCCCAATCACTCAGCACTCAGTAGGTACCTGCGATCACTGGGGGGTGTACAGACTCCGGATGGGCTCCTTCATTCCAAGCGCTATATCAATGCCCATCATGGCAGAATCAATGTGACATGCTGCGGCGTGCAGCCCGATCCCATAGATGTCCTCACAACCAAACCCTTGGCCTCACTCAGTCATAATCTTTCCAGTCTCTCGGGCTCTCAGAAATCAAGTAATCAACCCAAACAACATTGATATGATGTATCAAATAAAGTGACAGAGACTGAGCTATGATGTAAAAATGCATGAACATTACTGAGTACAGTTTATCAACCAAACACAGTGAGAGGACAGCAAGAAAAAACCTCCAAGGATCCAAACAATACTGGCATAAGGCCTAGACATGGTATCTAGCATGATTTACAGCAAATCTTTCTAAAACACATAATGAGCATATGGCTACAACAGGTTGTTCAACTTTACATTTGCTAAGGGATGGACCAAGTCACAATCCCCCAATGGTGCACGTCCACACGCCCGTCACCTAGCATGTGCGTCACCTCCAAATAGTCACATGACACACAAATTTGGGGTTTCATACCCTCAGGACTAGATTTACAACCGTTACTTACCTCAATCCGAGCAAGTCTCTACTCTGCAATGCCCTTGGCTCTCGAATCGGCCTGTGAGCATCCTGAATCTAGCCACAAGCAATACAATACCATTAATATATGCAAAGGAATCAATTCCACAAGAAAACTACTAAAGTAGACTCAAAATCCAAAATTGGCTCAAACCCGGCCTCGGGGCCCACGTCTCGAAATACGACAAAAGTTATAAAACTCGAAAGCCCATTTACTCACAAGTCTAGTCAAACCAAATTTACCAAAATCCAAACAGAATCCCCTTCAAAACCTCAAAATTCCATCACAAGAACTCTTCCACTTTTTCCCCAATTTTTCACCCCAAATCACAATTTAGATGATAGAAAACAAGATATAATCATGGAATTTAACCAAAACTAAGTGAGAAACACTTACCCCAATCAACTCCCTAAAAATCCATTCAACAATCGCCTAAATCCGTGGTCTATAGCTCAAAATATGAAAAATGGGTTCAAACCCTCGATTTTGAAATTTAACACTGCTTCCCAAATTTCCCTCTTCGCGAACGCGAACGCCCTCTCGCGCTCGCGTAGACCAACTCAGACTGCCTCTCCGCTTTACTCTTCGCGAACGCGACAACTACCGCGCGAACACGATGCCTTACCGGTTCAAACCTTAGTGAATGCGACCCTCACCTCGCGAACACGTAGACCAAGGACCTAGGGGTCCCCAACAACCTTACTCCTCTTCGCGAACCCGTTACTCATCTCACGTCTGCGATGGACTCTACTCCTAAATCTTTGCGAACGCATCCCTTATTTCACGAACGTGAAGAACAATTCTTCCTCAATCTCCAGATACTCTTCGCGAACGCGAGACCTACCTCGCGAACGCGTAAGAGGAAGCCAGCAATAGCAAAAACCCAACAGATCAACTATCTCTCAAAGACAATAATTGGTCCGTTAACCACCCGAAACTCACCCGAGACCCTCGGGACTTCAACCAAACATACCAACATATCGCACAACATCATACGAACTTAGACAAATCATCAAATCACTCAAAACAACATCAAAATACCAATGTACACTCGGATTCAAGCCTAAGAACTTTTAGACTTCCAAATTCCGCAAACGACGCCGAAACCTATCAAACCGCTTCCGAATGACCTCAGATTTTACACATAAGTCAAAAATAACACCACGAACCTATTCCAACTTCCAGAATTCCATTCCGACCCCAATATCAAAATTTCCACTACCGACCAAAATCGCCAAAATTCTAACTTTCGCCAATTCAAGCTTAATTCTACCACGGGCCTCCAAATCTCATTCCGAATGCGCTCCCAAGTCCAAAATCACCTAACAGAGCTAACGGAACCAACAAAAGTCAAAATTTGATATCTCTTACACATAAGTCAACATCCGGTTGACTTTTCCAACTTAAGCTTCTACTTTAGAGACTAAATGTCTCCATTCACTCCGAAACCACTACGAACCCAAACCAACTAACCCGATATATCATAATATAGCTGAAAAGCACCAAAGAAAGCAGAAATGGGGAAAACGAGGCTATAACTCTTAAAACGACTGTCTGGGTCGTTACATCCTCCCCCTCTTAAACAATCGTTCGTCCTCGAACAGGTCTAGAAACATACATGGAGTCTCAAATAGGTGTGGATATCTGCTCCGCATCTCCTGCTCGGTCTCCCTGGTGGCCTCCTCTACAGGCTGACCTCTCCACTACAACTTCACTGAAGCTATATCTTTTGACCTCAACTTCCGAATCTACTGATCCAAAATGGCCACCGGCTCTACATCATAATTCATATCACCCTCCAACTGAACCGTGTTGAATTCCAAAACATGGGACGGATCGCCAACATACTTCTGGAGCATGGAAATATGAAACACTAGATGCACACTTGACAAGTTGGGTGGCAAGGCAAGGTTATAAGCCACCTCCCCTATTCTCTGAAGCACCTCAAAAGGTCCAATAACCCGGGGGCTCAACTTGCCCTTCCCAAACCTCATAACACCCTTCATGGGTGACACCTTCAGCAGAACCTTCTCCCCAACTATAAAAGACACATCACGGACCTTCCTGTCCGCGTGGCCCTTTTGCCTAGACTGCACCGTGCGAAGCCGCTCCTGAATCAATTTTACCTTATCTAATGCATCATGGACCAAGTCTGTACCCAAGAGCCTAGCCTCACTCGGCTCAAACCATCCTACTAGAGATCTATACCTCCTCCCATATAAAGCCTCATAGGGAGCCATCTGAATGCTCGACTGATAACTGTTGTTATATGCCAACTCCGTGAGCGACAGAAACTGATCCCATAAACCCCCAAAGTCAATGACACAAGCGCGTAACATGTCCTCTAATATCTGAGTGCGCTCGGACTGCCCGTCCATCTGAGGGTGAAAAGTTGTGTTCAACTCAACCTGAGTACCCAACTCTCGCTGCATGGCCCTTCAAAAATGCGATGTAAATTGAGTGCCCTTATCTGAAATTATGGAAACTGGGACACCATGCAGGCGAACAATCGCTCGGATGTAAATCTCAGCCAACCGCTCTGAAGTGTAAGTAGTACCAACTGGAATGAAGTGCGCGGACTTGGTCAGCCGATCCACAATAACCCAAATAGCATAAAACTTCCTCAAAGTCCGTGGGAGCCCAACTACAAAGTCTATGATGATCCGCTCCCACTTCCACTTCGGGATCTCTAACCTCTGAAGCAAGCCACCCGGTCTCTAATGCTCATACTTAACCTGCTGACAGTTGAGACACCGAGCCACAAACGCAACTATATCCTTCTTTATCCGCCTCCACTAATAGTGCTGTCTCAAATCCTGGTACATTTGCGCGGCACCCGGATGGATGGAGTACCGCGAGTTGTGGGCTTCCTTAAGAATCAACTCTCGAAGCCCATCTACATTAAGCACACATATCTGGCCCTGCATCCTCAACACGCCATCATCACAAATAGTCACATCTCTGGCACCACCTCGCTGAACCCTGTACTGAATAATGAGCAGTTGGGGGTCATCATACTGATGCTCCCTGACACGGTCATAAAGAGAAGACCTAGAGACCACACAAGCCAATACCCGACTCGGTTATGAAATATCCAATCTGACAAGCTGGCCCGCTAGGGCCTGAAGATCCAACGCCAATGGTCTCTCTGCTACTGGGAGATACGCTAAACTCCCCAAACTCTCTGGTCGGCGACTCAAGGCATCAGCCACAACATTGGTCTTTCCAGGATGGTACAAAATAGTGATATCATAGTCCTTAAGAAGCTCTAACCATCTCCGCTGACACAAATTAAGATCCTTTTGCTTAAACAGATGCTGCAAACTCCGGTGATCAGTATTGATCTCATAATGAACCCCATACAAATCATGGACAGGATAGTTCTTCTCATGGGTATTTAACTGGCACGAGGAATAGGCAATCATCCTACCCTCCTACATCAATACACATCCAATGCCTATCCTCGAGGCGTCACAATACATGGTGTAAGAACCTGAAACCGATGGCAGAACTAACACTTGCATTGTGGTCAAGGCAATCTTGAGCTTCTGAAAGCTCTCCTTGTACTCGTCCGACCACCTGAAAGGAGCACCATTTTAGGTCAATTTGGTCAAAGGCGATGCAATAGATGAATATACCTCCACAAAGCGACGGTAATAGCCCGCCAAACCAAGAAAACTCCTAATCTCCGTGGCTGAGGACGATCTAGGCCAACTCTGCACCGCCTCAAATCAATCTTGGAGAACCCGCTTGCTCCCTGAAGCTGGTTAAACAAATCATCAATACTAGGAAAAGGATACTTGTTCTTGACTGTGACCTTGTTCAACTACTTGTAATCAATGCACATCCTCATGGAACCATTCTTCTTCTTTACAAATAGAATCGGTGCACCCCAAAGTGACACGCTAGGCCGAATAAACCCCTCATCAAGGAGTTCCTGAAGTTGTCCCTTCAACTCCTTCAACTTCGCCGGTGCCATACGATACAGTGGAATAGAAATGGGCTGAGTGCCCGGCACCAATACCAAAGTCAATATCCCTGTCAGGCAGCATGCCCGGCAGGCCTGCAGGAACACATCCGGAAAATTGCGTACCACCAGAACAGAATCAATGGAAGGAGTCTCTACGCTAACATCCCGCACAAACGCCAAATAAGATAGGCAGCCCTTCTCAACCATACGCTGAGCTTTCAAATATGAAATCATCCTACTAGGTACATAATCTATAGAGCCGCTCCACTCAACCCTCGTAAATCCTAGAATCGCCAATATCATGGTCTTAACGTGACAATCTAGAACAACATGACATGGAGACAACCAATCCATACCCAATATCACATCAAAATTGACCATACTAACCAACAGGAGATCTACTCTGGTCTCTACACCCCCAATAGTCACCACACATGATCGATATACGCAGTCCACAATAATAGTATCGCCCACAGGAGTAGATACATGAGCAGATGAAACTAAAGACTCACTGGGCATATCCAGAAAATGAGCGAAATACAAGGAAACATATGAATAAGTGGAACCAGGGTCAAATAATACAGAGGCATCTCTGTGGCAAACTGAGACAATACCTATAATCACAGTATCTGAAGANTAACAATAATATCGCCCACAAGAGTAGATACATGATCATATGAAACTAAAGACGCACAGGGCATATACAGAAAATGGGCGAAATACGAGGAAACATATGAACACGTGGAACTAGGGTCAAATAATACAGAGGCATCTCTGTGACAAACTAAGACAATACTTGTAATCATAGCATTTAAAGCAATAGCATCTGGTCTGACATAGAAACGGACCTGGCCACCCCCTGATCTGCCTCCCCCTCTAGAGCGACCCCTAGCTGATTGACCTCCACCCCGAGCTGACTGGGCGGGTGGTGAAGTAACTGGTGCTGAAGTCGAAGGATGACTCCTCTGCTGAGATAGACCTCCATGACGACGAGGACACTACTACCACATATGCCCAAACTCCCTACATTCAAAACAACTCCCTGGTGCGGGTGACGTGGACTTGAAGGGAACCCATAGCACCGAGATAACTGGTAGAAGAACATGCCATGGAGGAGCCCTGAACTGACGGAGTACGGTATGAACTCTGGACTGGGAGGGCACTGACTGATGAGTGGCCCTGATGAGAACTGTGAGACCTATGGCCTGATGATGCACCACGGTGAACTGGGTGGGCTGACTGAGCATGCTTGAATGGACGGCCCCTGCCATGCTAGAACTGACCCCCATGAGGAGCACCACTGAATCCACCGTGTCCTCGAGGCCTCTTGGCCTCCCTCTCAACCCTCTCCTGACTGAGAACCATCTCAATCTGCCAATCAATGTCGACAGCCTCATCAAAAGTAGCACCAAACACTCTCTCTGGTCATAAGCAATCGAAGCTGAAAAGTGAGGCCATCTATAAACCTCCTGATCCTCTCTCTATCTGTGGGAACCAACCAGATAATATGACGGGCCAACTCCGAGAATCGCATCTCATACTACGTTACAGATATATCACCCTGACGAAGCCGCTCAAACTATATGCACAGCCCCTTTTTGTGGGACTAAGGCACAAACTTCTCCAGAAAGATAACGAAGAACTGATGCCAAGTAAGGGGTGCTGCGCCAACTGGCCTACGCCTCTCGTAAGCCTCCTACCAACTGAATGCAGCCCCAGAGAACTAGAAGGTAGTGAACGAGACCCCACTGGTCTCCAGAATACCTGCTGTACGGAGTATACTCTATCACTTGTCCAACAAACCCTGTGAATCCTCACCCTCTGCACCACTGAAAGATGGAGGCTGGAGTCTCCCAAATCTCTCCAATCTACGCTGCTCATCCTCAGGCATAGCAGGAACCACATAGTCCTGAGTAGCTACAATCGGCTGGGCTGGTGGTGTCCCCGGTGTCTAGAATCCCTGTACCACCGGCAGCGGGAATCTGAGCACCTCCCCCGGCCCGAGAAATCGCTGCTGCGGGCGGAACAGAGACCGCCTGAGCAAGGGTGGTGCACGCGGTCAGAATCTGAGTTATGGCCTCCTGAAGGCTTGGTATCACAATAGGCACAAGTGGTGCCTGAGCTGGTGCATCAACAACCGGAATCTGGTTTGATGTGGGGCAACTGGTGGATCTGCAAGTACTGCCCCAACTATTGTGCGGGCTACACCTCTGCCCCTACAACGACCTCTACCGCGACCTCGGCCTCTCGCGGCCCTGGCTGGTGGTACTGGTGGCTAGCCCTCCTGACCGGTAGTGCAAGTCCTCACCATTTGTGAAAGAATGAAACAACAAATGTTTAGTTACTAGAATCAATAGATTCACACGACAAGAATTCAAGAATGTGGAATTTTCCCTAAAGGTTTTGCATCCTCTCCAAGATAAGTACAAACGTCTCTGTACCCATCCACAAGACTCTACTAAACCCGCTCATGAATCGTGAGACCTATGTAACCTAGGCTCTGATACTAACTTGTCATGGTCCAAAACTAAATCCTGTCGTGATGGCGCCTATCGTGGTATTAGGAAAACTGACTTTCCAAAACATGTTGATAGTTTATTTAAAAGATAAGTCAAAGCTTTACTTTACAAGAATCTTCATTAAAGAGTTCAAACCAAAATAAAAATAGAATGCAGAAAAGATAGCCCGACATCGGGGTATCACTAAGTCATGAGCAACTACTACAAACTGTCTGATAACATCATGACTAGCATAGTCTGGGAAATACCAATACAACTAAGGGGAAGATAAGGAAGAAGAAAAACAGGGTTGTGATTGCTAGGCAGCTACCTTGATATACCATATAATCCGCTACTGAATATATCAACAACCGCCACCGTGCCCAAAAATACCTGTATCTTCACACAAGGTGCAGGGAGTAACGTGAGTACACCAACTCAGTAAGTAACAACAGTAAATAAAGGCTGAGAAGTAGTGACGAGCTAGATGCAAGTATAGTTAATATCACAAAATTCCGTAAAGAACAACATGCTTTAAAAACCAGTGTTTAAGTCAAATCAACTTGTTTAAATCTAGTTCAGGTAAAAACTAATAAAAATATCTTTCAACACTTCTCAAACAAGGACTCAAGTAGATCTGAGCACACAGGATGAAATCATATACCGCGCCTCGGGCAGAACATCACTCAGTCCTCCCAATCACTCCAACCTCACAATCACTCATGCCTCCCAATCACTCAGAACTTGGCACTCACACTCAGTAGGTACCTGCGCTCACTGGGGATGTGTACAAACTCAGGAGGGGCTCCTTCAGCTCAAGCGCTATATCAATGCCCATCATGGAAGAATTAATGAAACATGTTGCGGCATGCAGCCCGATCCCATAAATGTCCTCACAATCAAGCCCTCGGCCTCACTCAGTCATAATCTCTCCAGTCTCTCGGGCTCTCAGAAATCAAGTAATCATCCCAAACAACATTGATATGATGCATCAAATAAAGTGAGAGAGACTACGCTATGATGTAAAAATGCATGAACATGATTGAGTACATATTATCAACCAAAAATAGTGAGAGGACAGCAAGAAAAGAACTCCAAGGGTCCAAACAATACTAACATAAGGCCTAGACATGGTATCTAGCATGATTTACAGCAAATCTTTCTAAAACACATAAGGAGCATATAGCTACAACAGGTTATCAACTTTACAGTTGCTACGCGACAAACCAAGTCACAATCCCCCAACGGTGCCTGCCCATACGCCTGTCACCTAGCATGCGCGTCACCTCCAAATAGTCACATGACACACAAATCCAGGGTTTCATACCATCAGTACTAGATTTACAAACATTACTTACCTCAATCCGAGCAAATCTCTACTCCGCAATGCCCTTGCCTCTTGAATCGGCCTCCGAGTGTCCCGAATCTAGTCACAAGCAGTACCATACCATTAATATATGCTAAAGGAATCAATTCCACAAGAAAACTACTAAATTAGACTCAAAACCCAAAATTGGCTCAAACCCGGGCCCCGAGCCCACGTCCCGAAATCCGACAACAGTTATAAAACTCGAAAGCCCATTCACTCACGAGTCTAGTCATACCAAATTTACCAAACTCCAACAACAAAATCCCCTTCAAAACCTCAAAATTCCATCTCAAACTCTTCCACCTTTTCCCCAATTTTCCCCCCAAATCACAATTTAGATGATAAAAAGCAAGATATAATCATGGAATTTAACCAAAACTAAGTGAGAAACACACACTTACCGCAATCAACTCCCAGAAAATCCCTTCAAAAATTGCCTAAATTCGTGGTCTGTAGCTCAAATATGAAAAATGGGTTCAAACCCTCGATTTTGAAATTTAACATTGCAGCCCAAATTTCCTTCTTTGCGAATTCGAACGCCCTCTCGCGTTTGCGTAGACCAACTCACACTGACACTCCGCTTTACTCTTCGGGAACACGATAACTGCCTCGCGAACATGATGCCTTACCATCTCAAACCTTCGCGAACGCGACCCTCACCTCGGGAACGCGTAGACCAAGGACATAGGGGTCCCCAACAGCCTTACTCCTCTTCGCGAATGCATTACTCATCTCGTGTCCGTGATGCACTCTACTCCTAAACCTTCACAACGCGTCCCTTACTTCGCAAATATGAGGAACAATTCTTCCTCAATCTCCAGATACTCTTGGCGAACGCGATACCTACCTCGCGAACGCGTAAGAGGAAAGTAGCAACAGCAAAAAACCAGCAGATCAGCTATCTTTTAAAGGCCATAATTGGTCCGTTAACCACCCGAAACTCACCTGAGACCCTTGGGACATCAACCAAACATACCAACATATCCCACAACATCATACGAACTTAGACAAATCATCAAATCACTCAAAAAACATCAAAACACCAATTTACACTCGGATTCAAGCCTAAGAACTTATAGACTTCCAAATTCCGCAAATGATACCGAAACCTATCAAA
Source organism: Nicotiana otophora (assembly GCA_000715115.1). Classification (NCBI taxonomy): domain Eukaryota; kingdom Viridiplantae; phylum Streptophyta; class Magnoliopsida; order Solanales; family Solanaceae; genus Nicotiana; species Nicotiana otophora. The sequence goes on along the minus strand of AWOL01S0015224.1, from coordinate 17,368 downwards.
CCGCATCCGAATGACCTCAAATTTTACACACAAGTCAACAATAACACCACAAACCTATTCCAACTTCTGGAATTCCATTCCGACCCAGATATAAAAGTTTCCACTACCGACCAAAATCGCCAAAATTCTAACTTTCGCCAATGCAAGCGTAATTCTACCACGGGCCTCCAAATCTCATTCTGAACACGCTCCCAAGTCCAAAATCACCTAATGGAGCTAACAAAACAAAAAAAATTCAAAATCCGAGATCACTTACACATAAGTCAATATCTGGTTGACTTTTCCAACTTAAGTTTCTACTTTAGAGACTAAATGTCTCAATTCACTCTGAAACAACTCCAGACCCGAACTAACTAACCTGGTATATCATAATATAGATGGAAAGTAAAAAAGGAAGTAGAAATGGGGAAAACAAGTCCATAACTCTCGAAACGACTGTCTAGGTCATTACACTGTTCGTTTTAAGCCTTACAGCCCCGTTCCCCTCATTTACTGCTCAATTTGTGCTTTACAGTTGTTATGCGACTTGTCGGGGTAATTGGTTTGGGTCCGGTGAGGTTTCGGAATGAATTGAGACACTTAGTCTCAAGGATAAAAACTTAAGTTGAAAAGGTTAACCGGATGTTGACTTATGTGTAAACGACCCCAAAATAGCGTTTTGATGATTCCAATAGCTCCATATAGTGATTGTGAACTTAGGAGCGTGTCCAAAAAATTATTTGGAAGTTCGTAGTTGAATTAGGCTTGAAATAACTAAAATAGAAATTTAAGTTTGGAAGTTTGACCAGGGAGTTGACTTTTTGATATTGGGGTCAGAATCCAGTTCTGGAAATTGGAATAGGTTCGCTATGTCATTTATGACTTATGTGCAAAATTTAAGGTCAATCGGACTTGATTTGATAGGTTTCGACATCGACTATAGAAGTTAGAAATTTTTAGTTTCATTAAGCTTGAATTAGGGTATGATTTGTGATTTTAGAGTCATTTGATGCGATTTTGAGGTTTCGACAAAGTTTGTATGATGTTTTAGGACTTGTTTGTATGTTTGGTTGAGGTTCCGGGGGTCTCGGGTGTGTTTCGGGGTGGTTTCGGACCAAGTTTGGCTGAGTTGCTACTATTGATGTCTGGTGCCTAGTTGTGTTCTTCGCGAACACGAAGGTGTTCATGCATTAGTGAAGAACAATCCGTTAGTTGCTTATTTTTCTCTATGCGTTCGTGACTGGGGCCTCGCATTCGCATAAGGTAAGAAGGTGAGGCTACGCGTTCGCGATTGGGGCATTGCATTCGCGGAAGGGAAACTGGGCCGGTGAGAATTTTTGCCTTCACGTTCGCGAAGGGGAAACCACGTTCGTGAAAGTTCGCCTGGTAAAACATTGTGTTCGCGAGCTATGACTCGCATTCGTGAAAGGCAGTTTTTGGACTGGAGCTAGTATTGCTTCGCGAACACGAGGGACTTCCTGCATTCGCGAAGAAGGAATGCCTAGACAGAATGTTTAAGTTATGAAAATGGGACTTCCAATTTCAATGATTTGGAGCTCGAGAAGAGGCTATTTTTGGGTGAGTTTCAAAGGAAACAACATGGTAAGTGTTTTTAACTCAATTTTGGTCAAATTCCCGAATCATTTCTATTTTTAGCATTTAATTGGTATTTTAAATTGGGAAGATTGTGAAAACCCTTAAGTTAGATTGAAGACTTGAGAGTCGAGTTGTCACGACCTAAAAACCTAACCTGTCGTGATGGCATCTATCTCGATACTAGGCAAGCCGACAACCTCAATAAACCACAATTTCTTTTAAGTTTAAAAATATAATATTTAAATGCAATCCATAAGTCTCGCAAATATCGATACAAACACTCCCAAAACCTGGTGTCACTGAGTACATGAGCATCTGTACATTACAAGTCTGGAAAACGTGGTCTATAATAATCTCAGACCAAATACAATAAACAAAAGGATAGGGAAGGAGAGACAAGGTTTGTGAAACATGGCATCTAACTCTGAATCTCCAGAAAATCGACTGTGTGAAAGAATGAACACCCATTGTATCCGGGATCACCTGGATCTGCACACGAAGTGTAGGGTGTAGTATGAATACAACCAACTCAGTAAGTAACAATAATAAATAAAGAACTAAAAGTTGTGACGAGCTTCTCAGTTATGTCCTAATGCAGTACTTTCCAATATAAAAGAGTAGGCATGCTCTCAAGTTCAACATTTAAAATTTCACTGAAATTTCATATCAAGTTTGACCGAAACAGAAAATAATGTTTTTCTGAAATTTTCAAAATAGTGATATATGACAGCTGAAATGCAGCAAACAATGGAATCAATGCAACCTCTCAGAGTAACAGTCACACAGTCCTTCCATTCACTTCAACCTCACAGTCACTCTTTCCTCACAGTCACTCATCACTCGGCACTCAGTAGGTACATGCGCTCACTGGGGGTGTGTGCAGACTCCGGAAGGGCTCCTTCAACCCAAGCGCTATATCAAGCCAATCATGGCATAAATCAATGAAACATGCAGCGGCATGCAGCCTGATCCATAAATATTCTCATGATTAGGCCCTCGGCCTCACTCAGTCATCAACCTCTCCAGTCTCTCGGGCTATCAGAAATCATGATAAGCAGCCCAACAATAATGATATGATGCATCAATAATGAATAAGAGAGACCGAGGTAAACATGTGCAAATAGAACTGTGACTGAGTACAAAACAGCAATTTCGCAAATAATTTCACAAGTACACGACCTATGTGGGTCCCAACAATGTAAACATATGATTTAAACATGATTCATAGATCAATTTGTCTAATACATGGAAAAATGTACGGACATCAACCGATTTTTCAACTATACGGTTCCATAGAATTGACCAAGTCATAATACCTACGGTGCACTCCCACACGCCCATCACCTAGCATATGCGTCACCTCAAAACCTATCACATAATACGTATTCCGGGTTTTCATACCCTGAGGACCAAATTTAGAACTGTTAATTACCTCAAGCCGTGTAATTCTTTATCCTGCAATGTCTTTTCCTCGTGAATTGGCTTCCCAACGCCTCGAATCTAGCAACAAATAATTCGATTCAGTCAATAAAATTTATTGGAATTAATTCCATAAGAAAATACTAATCTTTCAACAAAATCCGAAATTTAGCTCAAATATCGCATGTGGGGCCCACATCTCGGAACCCGACAAAAGTTATAAAACCCGAATGCCCATTCACTCATGATTCTAACCATACTAATTTTACTCAAATCCGATAAAACAAATCTCATTCAAAACCTCAAAATTCTAGTCCAAGAACTCTTTCTCATTTTCCCCAAATTTCCATCTCAAAACACCGATGTTTTTCCTTGAAAATCTCTAAAAAATCACTTCTCCCCAAGCTCCAATTTGTCAAAAATGGAAAACATGGGACGAAACCCCCGTTTTGTAACTTAAAGTTTCTGCCCAGGCCTGGCATCGATTTTTCATGACCTCGATTTTTTTATGACCTCGATTTTCATGACCTCGAGTTTTTAAGACCTCAATGTTTTCCAGCAGCAGAAATTTCCAGCAGCTGTTTAAGTCCAAATTTAATCTGTTAACAATCCGAAACTCACCCGAAACCTACCATATATGAATTTCGATCATACAACATGCTACAGACCTTCTCGTGTACTCAAAACACTGAAAAGTGGATGTCATGACCCGATATTCACCATGGTCAAACTCCCAAATTTCTTAACTTTACTAGTCTCTCAACCAATGATCCAAAAGACAATACACCCAAGCCCCTCGGGACCCCTCAAGTCATACCAACAAGTCCTAAAACATCATACAAACTTAGTCAAAACTTCAAATCACGTCAAACAATGCTAGAACCACGAATCATACATCAATTCAAGCCTAATGAACTTTGAAATTTCAAGTTTTCACAAACGACGCCGGAACCTATTAAATCAAGTCTGATTGACCTCAAATTTTGTACACAAGTCATAAATGACATAACAGACTTACTAAAATTTTCAGAATCGGATTTCGACTCCGATATAAAAAAGTCAACCCCCGGTCAAACTTCTCAAAAATTTGACTTTCGCCATTTCAAGCCTAACTCCACTACGGACCTCCAAATAATTTTCCGGACACGCTCCTAAATCCAAAATCACCATACAGAGCTATTAAAATCATCAAAATTCAAATCCGAGGTCGTTTACACATAAGTCAATATCCGGTCAACTTTTCTAACTTAAGTTTTCAATTATGAGACTAAGTGTCTCATTTCACTCTGAAATCCTTCCGGACTCGAACTAACTAACCCAGTAAGTCATAAAACAACTATAAAGCATAACGTGAGCAGTAAATGGGAGAACGGGGTTATAATTCTAAAAATGACCGGCCGAGTCGTTACATTCTCCCCCTCTTAAACAAACGTTCATCTTCGAACGGGTTTAGAATCATACTTGGAGTCTCAAATAGGAGTGGATATTTGCTTCGCATCTCCTGCTCAATCTCCCAAGTAGCTTCTCCGACTGGCTGGCCTCTCCATTGTACCTTCACTGATGCTATGTTCTTTGACCTCAGCTTTCGAACCTTCCGGTCTAAAATAGCCACCGGCTCCACATCATAAGTTAAATTACCGTCCAACTGCACCGTACTGAAATCCAAAATATGAGACGGATCCCCGACATACTTTCGGAGCATGGACACATGGAATACTGGTTGAACACCTGATAAACTAGGTGGCAAAGCAAGTTTATAAAACACCTCTCCAATTTTCTTAAGTATCTCAAAAGGCCCAATATACCGAGGACTCAACTTGCCCTTCTTCCCGAACCTCAACACACCTTTCATGGGTGAAATCTTGAGCAGAACCTTTTCCCCAACCTGTCTAGACTGCGTCGTGCGAATCCGCTCCTAAATTAATTTAACCTTCTCCAAAGCATCCTGAACTAAGTCAGTACCCAATAGCCTAGCCTCACCCGGTTCACACCAACCCACCGGAGACTGATACCGTCTCCCGTATAAAGCCACATACGGAGCCATCTGAATGCTTGATTGGTAGTTGTTATTGTAAGCAAACTCTGCCAGTAGTAGAAATGTATCCCAAGAACCTCCAAAATCAATGACACAAGCGCGTAGCATATCCTCAGAAATCTGAATAGTGCGCTCGGACTATCCGTCCGTCTGAGGGTGAAATGTTGTACTCAACTGAACATGTGTGCCCAATTCTCGCTGCACTGCTCTCCAAAACTGTGATGTAAACTGCGTGCCTCGATATGAAATGATGGACACTAGCACACCGTGTAGGCGAACAATCTCGCGGATATAAATTTCAGCCAACCGTTTCAAAGAATAAGTAGTGCCAACTGGAATAAAATGTGCGGACCTGGTCAACCGATCTACGATCACTCAAACAACATCAAACTTCCTCAAAGTCTGTGGGATCCTAACTACGAAGTCCATGGTAATACGCTCCCACTTCCACTCTGGGATTTCAAGTCTCTGAAGTAATCTGCCCGGTCTCAGATGTTCGTACTTCACCTGTTGACAATTTAAACACCGAGCTACAAACCCAACTATATCTTTCTTCATTTTCCTCCACCAATAGTGCCGTCTCAAGTCCTGATACATCTTTGTGGTACCTGGATGAATGGAGTACCGTGAACTGTGAGCTTCCTGGAGAATCAACTCACGCAAACCATCTACATTAGGCACACATAGCCTGCCTTGCATTCATAATATACTGTCATCCCCAATAGTGACTTCCTTGGCATCACTGTGCTGAACCGTGTCCTTAAGGACAAGCATATGGGGATCATCATACTGGCGCTCTCTGATACAAACATAAAGAGAAGACCGAGAAACCACACAAGCCAAAACTCGACTCGGCTCAGAAATATCCAATCTAACAAACTGGTTGGCCAAGGCCTGAACATCCAAGGCTAAAGGCCTCTCTGCTACTGGTAAGTATGCTAAGCTTCCCAAACTCTCCGCCTTATGACTTAAGGCATCGGCCACCACATTGCCCTTTCTGGGATGATAGAGAATTATGATATCATAATCCTTAAGCAACTTCAACCACCTTCTCTGCTGCAAATTAAGATCCTTCTGTATAAACAAATGTTGTAGACTCTGATGATCAGTGCAAATCTCACAATGGACCCCGTACAAAAAATGCCGCCAAATTTTCAAGGCATGAACAATAGCTGCTAACTCAAGGTCGTGGACCGGATAATTCTTCTCATGTACCTTTAACTATCTGGGCGCACAGGCAATCACCCTACCGTCTTGAATAAGCATTGCTCCGAGACCAATACGCGACGCATCACAATACACAGTATAAGACCTTGAACCTGTAGGCAATACCAATACTGGAGCTATAGTTAAAGCTGTCTTGAGCTTCTAAAAGCACTCTTCACATTCATCTGACCACCTGAACAGAGCACCTTTCTGGGTCAATTTAGTCATAGGCGATGCAATAGACGAGAAACCCTTCAAGAATCGACGATAATAACCGGCCAAGCCGAGAAAACTCCGAATCTCAGTAACTGAAGATGGCCTGGGCCAACTCTGAACTGCCTCTATTTTCTTCGGATCCGCCTTAATCCCTTCCTTGGACACTATGTGTCCCAAGAATGCCACCGAACGAAGACATAATTCACACTTAGAGAATTTGGCAAACAATCTCTTCTCTCTCAGCCTCTGTAATACAATACCCAAGTGTTGTGCATGCTTCTCATGGCTAGAGGAATAGAAATGGGCTGAGTACTCTGCACCAAGTTAATATCGAAATCAATATCCCTGTAGGGTGGCATTGTCACTACCCAATTTCTCCTCCGTTTGGGTATCGTGATGGCACAAGTCTTAGGGACTAGGTAAGCCTAACATTAATTGAAACAACAACATTATTTAAATAACATCTAACAATTTGAAATAGAAATCTCTTAAAATTTACGATTCCTAAAACCCGCTAGTACAAGTCATAAGCTCTACAGATTGTTTGCTAGATAACCTCTAAATACAACTGTCCAGAAATAGGAATAAACAGTACAAAACGAAAACTTGAAGGTGACTCCAAAGCTTGCGAATGCAACATCAGGTTTACCTTGAGTCTCCATAGCAACAGGCCACACACCTAGCTAACAAACAAGTACTTGGATACAAAATGTGCAGAAGTGTAGAATGAGCACATCACAGTGGTGCCCAGTAAGTATCAAGACTAACCTCGGTAGAGTAGTGACGAGGAACAGTCAAGACACCCACTGGTATAATAAACTGAGCAGGTATAAGTATATGAACAACAGAAGTATGATGTCTACATAAGGACTATGCAATATGGCTCACAATACAGTAATGGCATTAAGGAAGGAAACAACAACTATCAGCGGAATATCATGAAAATGACACAGACCAAGTGAATGGGACATAACCTAAATCCGGAATCACAAATACAGCAAGGACAAGTAATAACTTAGCAACTGCAACCACTTTTACATCAAGTTTTAGTCAATAACTCCACGAGGTACCGAACCTCAGACAATTCACAACTCACGGGTCTCAATACCCAAACCTTAACACTTTGCATCATGTGCCCTCATAACACCTCATAACCGCACTGGCGACTCACGTGCCAATAGAGCGATTCTCACATAGAAGGCAAGTAAACAAGGGTGAGCATCTATGCTCAACAATATGAAAAACACCTCTTATCCGATAAGAGTGCTTAACTACATGTATGCTTGTGCAAGTGTACTACCATAGTCCATATCAGCAAATAAGCATAAGGAAAAAGAACGGAGAACACATAGAATATTCTCTCACGGCTTTAACAAGATAAAGCTCACACAGGTACGCATACCACTACATAACTATCAACAACAAGAATGCCCCCAGGCCACAAATCATCACAAATCAATCCCTGACACAGCCCACCTTGTCTCGCCACGTGTGCAATAATAAAGTAAGTGCCCGCCTTGTCTCACCATACGTGCATAACAATGTTCTCACCTTGTCTCGCCACATGCGCAACCAACATATATATATATATATATACACACATCCGACTTGTCATGCCGCATGTGCAATTATTAATAGTAACAATAGCACGGAAGAAACCTCGTGCAACCCCATAACAACAACCGCACAGCAAAAACCTCGTGCATAAGAATAATAACAACCGCACGGCAGAAACCTCGTGCATCACCACAACAAGTACAACAACAATAATGGCAATAATACAAAGTACGACAAGTAAATCAACTCAATAACTTTAAATCATGAGAAACGGTAGAACCAGTTCACAAGGAATAACCACAGTAAAGAATGCTAGGCGTAAAGAGAACAGCTCAATAAGGGAAAAACTAATATGTAGCAATGGTCCCACAATATACATTTCAACAATAGGGAAGCTAACACGAGTCAAATAAATCCAAACAAAACAAGTCGACTAAGATGTAGAATATCTAGAACTTCTTTCAAGGTTGAGGAAATTTCGAAGGATATTCAACAATTAAATTAAGGATAAGCAACGGAAAGATAATCATAACCTCAATTAAGACTGAACAAATTATAGGATGAGATAATAATAATTCCAAATAAAGATAAGAAGTTATGGAGAGATAGCATGACAATAGACGAGGTAAAATCTTCAGTTAAGTCAAATAAGAGTCAAATAGGCAATAAGAGTGAGTCCTGAAAATAATTAATTCTAATTAAAGCATGTAGAGGTGAAACTAGTAAATAGGAACTTAATCATATCAAGAACAACTTCATACTCAGTGAATATAAGGACCTAAGAATCCTAAAAGGCCAACCTTTCACAAATAAGTCCGATCACGCACTCGTCACCTCACGTACATGGACTACAGTCAACATAGAAGACTCAAACCAAGCTCAAACAATCGGTCACAATGCCTTTCCCACGAATATCCGACTCTAAATGGCCCAAATCTAGCCAAAACAATTACATATCATAAATACAACTATATTAGGCTAATCAAATTAATGAAATCATGATTTTAGTAAAAATTCCGAAATCCATCCTAAAAAGTCGACCCGTGCCCACATCTTGGAAATCGGGTAAAAATCATAAAATACGAACACCCATTCACTCACAAGTCCAACCGTACAAGAATTACTCGAATCCAGCCATAAATCCCCTTCCAAAACTCGAAATCTTTATTGAAGAAGTTCTTCCAATTTTTCCCAATTTCAACCCCAAAAATCCAAAATTAAATGGAGAAAACAACTATAGAATAATGTAATACAACCAAAATTGAGTTAGGAATCATTACCCCAAAACTTCCTCTGAAAATACCTCAAAAAATCGCCAAATTCCGAGCTCTCAAATCCAAAACGAAGAATGAAATCAAACCCTCGAATTTTTCTTCTCTGCCCAGGCGTGACCGCACCTGCGACATAATTAGCCGCATGTGCGCAACCGCATATGCGCATGTCCAATCGCACTTGCGCTTCGTCTCGCTTCTGCGTGCAACAATCCGCTTCTATGGAGCCGCTGATGCGCACAAAATCTTCACAACTGCAGAGGCTGCCATGACAAACTCTTCTCGCACCTGCGCCTCCACCTTCACACCTGCGACCATCGCACCTGTGCCTAAAGTCCGCAGGTGTGATTACACCAGAGCGCAGACCTCTTCACAACCACGAAAAACCATCTAAAGCTCATCTGAAACACACCTCGGGCCCCCGGGACCCCATCCAAGAATACAACCAAGTTCCATAACCTAATATGGACTCGCTCAAGGTCTCAAATCAAATCAAACAACGGCGAAACTATGAATCGAACCAAGAATCGAACTTAAGAATTTCCAAAATTTCCAACTCCAAAAACTCCTACCGAAACCTATCAAACCAACCCGGAAGGACGTTAATTTTTACAGGCAAGTCCCAAATAACATAACGAATTAATTCCCACTTCCGGAATAGGAATCCGACCCCGATATCAAAAAGTCCACTTTGGGTCCAAATCTCTAAAAATTCGATTTTTGTCATTTCAAGCCTACATCAGCTACAGACCTCAGATTCACAGTCCGGATATGCTCCTAAGTCCAAAAGCACCCAACGGAGCTAACAAACCCGACAGAACTCCATTCTAGAGTCGTCTTCACACAGTTCCGACTACGGTCAACATCCTAAGACTTAAGCTTCCATTTTAGGGACCAAGCATCCCAAATCACTCTGAATCATCCGGTAACTGAATTCAACCACCCACGCAAGTCAATACACATAATACGAAGCTGCTCAGGGCCTTATGCCGCCTAATGGGACTTAAATTCTCAAAACGATCGACCGGGTCGTTACAGGCATACCCGACATGTCTGCAGGAAATACATCCGAAAAGTCTCTCAATACCGGTACTGAATCAATAGTAGGAGTATCTGCATCAACATCTCTCACAAAATCCAAATATGAAAAATACCCCTTCCCCACCATATATTTGGCCTTCAAATAAGAAATTACCCTGCTAGGAACAAAATCTAGAGAATCTCTCCATTCAACTTTTGGCAACCCCCGGCATCGTCAACTTCATGGTTTTTGCGTGACAGTCCAGAATAGCATGACATGGAGATAACTAATCCATACACATAATTACATCAAAATCAGCCATACCGAGTAATAAAAGACCAACTTTAGTCTCCTGTTCCCCAATTGTTAACATACATGACCGATACACATGGTCCACAGTAATAATATCACCCACCGGCGTAGATACATGAACAGGTAAAACTAAGGACTCACGGGGCATATCCAAATAACGAGCAAAATACGATGATACATATGAATAAGTGGAACCAGGGTCAAATAATATAGAAGCCTCCCTGTGGCACACTACAACAATACTTGTGATCACTACATCTGAAGCCACAACATCTGGCCTGGCAGAAAAAGCATAGAACCGGGCCTGACCACCACCTGGTCGGCCTACGCCTCTTGGACGACTCATAGCTGACTGACCCCCACCCCAAGCGAGCTGGGCGGGTGGTGAAGTAACTGGTGTTGAAGTTGTAGTTTGACATTTCTGCTGCACTGGACCTCCCGAGCGAAGAGGACATTGTCTCCACATATGCCCAAATTCCCCGCACTCAAAGCACCTTCCCGATAGTGGTGGTGATGCTGACTGAATCGGGACTCGAGAACTAGAATAACTACTATAAGCACCCGGTGCAAATGAACCGTGAACTGAAAGAGCACGGGACGAACTCTGGGCTGGCAGGGCACTGAGGGATGATTGACCCTGATGAGAACTATAAGAACCTTGGCTGGATGATGCACCATGGTGAACTGGACGACCCATTTGAGCGTGTCTGTAAGGACAACCCCTACCGCGGTAAAACTGACTCCCGGAATAGACACCGCTAAAATCACCTGGACCATGAGGCCTCTTAGCCTCTCTCTCTCTCTCTCTCTCTCTCTACGCTCTTGGATACGGACCATCTCTATTTGCCGAGCAATGCCAACTACCTCATCAAAAGTAGCACCAGATACTCTCTCTCGAGTCATAAGTAACCGTAGCTAATATGTGTGGCCATCAATGAACCTCCTAATCCTCTCCCTATCAGTGGGAACCAACCAAACTGCGTGATGAGCCAACTCAAAAAATCTCATCTCGTACTGCGTCACAGACATACCATCCTGACGTAACTGCTCAAACTATCTGCGCAGCTCCTCTCTACGAGACTACGACACGAACTTCTCTGAAAAGAGAATGAAGAATTCCTGCCATGTAAGTGGTACAACACCGATCGGCTTGCGCCTCTCATAAATCTCCCACCATCTGAAGGCAGCTCCAGAAAACTGAAAAGTAGTGAACAAGACCCCACTGGTCTCCAAATTACCCGCTGTCCGAAGCATCTGCTGGCACTTATCCAAAAAACCCTGAGCATCCTCTGACTCACCACCGCTAAATCATAGAGGTCGAAGCCTCCCAAATCTCTCAAGTCTCCTCTGATCATCATCTACCATAATAGGGACTACCGGGGCCTGAACAGCGCAGCCGACTGGGCTGGTAGTGCCTCCGGTATATGAAGTCCTTGTACCACTTGATCTGGAGTACAGGCTATAGGGGTATAAGTACCTCCTCCAGCCTGAGAAGTGGCAGGTGCGACCTGAGCCGAAACCACCTGAGCAAGACCAGTGCAAACTGTCAATATCTGGGCCAAAGTCTCCTAAAGGCTTGGAATCTCAATGGGCACAGCTGGTGCCTGAGCTGGTCCTGTCGGCTCAGCTATATTTGGAATCTGCTCCTGAGCTGGAGCAACTGGTGGTACTATTGGTGCTGGTCCAACTGTGGTACGAGCTACACCTCGACCTCTACCTCGGCCCCGACCTTTATCACGGCCCCCGCCTCTCGCGGCCCTAGCTGGTGGCATTGGTGGATGACCGTACGATCTGGTAGTACGTGTTCTCACCATCTGTGAGAGAATAGAATAACAAAAATTTAATTTCCCGAATCAAAAAATTTGCACGACAGAGTACATAAAATTACAATTTTCTTAAGGGTTTGGTAACCTCTCGAAGATAAGTACAGACATCTCCGTACCGATCTGCGTGACTCTACTAAACCTGCTCATGACTCGTGAGACCTATGTAACCTAGGCTCTGATACCAACTTGTCATGACCCAAAATCCTAATCAGTCGTGATGGCACCTATCTCGATACTAGGCAAGCCGACAACCTCAATTAACCATAATTTCTTTTAAGTTTGAAAATATAATATTTAAACGCAATCCACAAATCTCGCAAATATCGATACAAACACTCCCAAAACCTGGTGTCACTGAGTACATGAGCATTTATACATTACAAGTCTGGAAAATGTGGTCTATAATAATCTGAGACCAAATACAATAAACAAAAGGATAGGGAAGGAGAGACAAGGTCTCCGAAACATGGCAGCTACCTCTGAATCTCCAGAAAATCGACTATGTGAAAGAATCAACACTCACTGTATCCGGGATCACCTGGATCTGCACACGAAGTGCAAGGTGTAATATGAGTACCACCAACTCAGTAAGTACCAATAATAAATAAAGAACTGAAAGTAGTGATGAGCTTCTCAGCTAAGTCCAGATATAGTACTTTCCAATATAAAAGAGTAGGCATGCTCTCAAGTTCAACATTTAAAATTTCACTAAAATTTCATATCAAGTTTGACCGAAACAGAAAATAATGTTTTTCCGAAATTTCCAAAATAGTGATATATGACAGCTGAAATGCAGCAAATAATAGAATCAATGCATCCTCTCAGAGTAACAGTCACTCAGTTCTCCCATTCACTCCAACCTCACAGTCACTCTTTCCTCACAGTCGCTCATTCCTCATAGTCACTCATCACTCGGCACTCAGCACTCGCACTCAGTAGGTACCTGCGCTCACTGGGGGTGTGTACAGACACCGCAGGGGCTCCTTCATCCCAAGCGCTATATCAAGCCAATCATGGCATAAATAAATGAGATATGTTGCAGCATGCAGCCCGATCCATAAATATTCTCACAATTAGGCCCTCGGCCTCACTCAGTCATCAACCTCTCCAGTCTCTCGGGCTCTCAGAAATCATGATAAGCAGCCCAACAACAATGATATAATGCATCAATAATGAATAAGAGAGACCGATGTAAAACTTTGCAAATATAACTGTGACTGGGTGCAAAACAGCAATTTAACAAATAATTTCACAAGTACATGACCTCTGTGGGTCCAAACAATGTAAACATATGATTTAAACATGATTCATAGATCTATTTCTCTAATACGGGGAAAAATGTACAAATATTAACAGATCTTTCAACTACACAGTTTCATGGAATTGAACAAGTCATAATTCCTATGGTGCACGCCCACACGCCCGTCATCTAGCATGTGCGTCCCCTCAAAACCAATCACATAATACATATTCCAGGGTTTCATACTCTCAGGACCAAATTTAGAACTGTTACTTACCTCAAGCCGTGTAATTCTTTATCCTGCAATGTCTTTTTCTCGTGCATTGGCCTCCAAATGCCACGAATCTAGCCACAAATAATTTAATTCAGTCAATAGAATTTATTGGAATTAATTCCATAAGTAAATACTAATATTTCAACAAAATCCGAAATTTAGCTCAAACATCGCCCGTGGGGCCCACATCTCGGAACCCGACAAAATTTACAAAACCCGAAAGCCCATTCACTCACGAGTCTAACCATACCAATTTTACTCAAATCCGATAACAAAATCCCATTCAAAACCTCAAAATTCTAGTCCAATAACTCTTTCTCATTTTCCCCAAATTTCCATCTCAAAACACTAATTAAATGATGAAAACAATGATATATTCGTGTATTTTGACCAAATCCGAGTTAAAATCACTTACCCCGATATTTTTCCTTGAGAATCTCTCAAAAATCGCCTCTCCCCAAGCTCGAATTTGTCAAAAATAGAAAAAATAGGAAGAAACCCCCGATTTGTAACTTAATGTTTCTGCCTAGGCCTGGCCTCGATTTTTCATGACCTCAATTTTCATGACCTCGATTTTTCATGACCTCGATATTTGCCAACAGCAGAAATTTCCAGCAGTTGTTTAAGTCCAAAGTTTGATCCGTTAACCATCCGAAACTCACTGGAAACCTCCCATACACAAATCATATATGAATTTCAATCATAAAATACGCTACGGACCTGCTCGCGCACTCAAAACACTGAAAAGAGGTCGTCTTAACCCGATATTGACCATGGTCAAACTCCCAAATTTCTTAACTTTACTAGTCTCTCAACCAATGATCCAAAAAACAATACACCCAAGCCCCTCGGGACCCGTCAAATCATACCAACAAGTCCTAAAACATCATACGAACTTAGTCGAAACTTCAAATCATGCCAAACAATGCCAGAACCGCGAATCATACATCAATTCAAGCCTAATGAACTTTGAAATTGCAAGTTTCCACAAACGATGCCGGAACCTATCAAATCATGTCCGATTGACCTCAAATTTTGCACACAAGTCATAAATGACATAACGAACCTATTGAAATTTTCAGTATTGGATTCTAACCCGATATCAAAAAGTCAACCCCCCGGTCAAACTTCTCAAAAATTCGACTTTCGCCATTTCAAGCCTAACTCCATTACGGACCTCCTAATAATTTTCAGACGTGCTCCTAAGTCCAAAATCATCATACGGAGCTATTGAAATAATCAAAATTCAAATACGAGGTCATTTACACATAAGTCAATATCTGGTCAACTTTTTCAACTTAAGTTTTCAATTATGAGACTAAGTGTCTCATTTCACTCCGAAATCCTTTTGGACCCGAACTAACTAACTCGGTAAGTCATAAAACAACTGTAAAGCATAACTTGAGCAGTAAATGGGGGAATGGGGTTATAATACTAAAAACGACCGGCGGAGTCGTTACATGAGTTGACGTCAAAATTTGGTAAAATTGGTATGGTTGGACTCGTGGTTAAATGTACATTCATATTTTGTAACTTTTTGTTAAACATGGGCCCCACGGGCAATTTTTGAGTTAAATTTCAGATTTTGTTGGAAAATTAGTATTTTCATATAGAATTAATTCCTATAAATTGTATTGACTGAACCAAATTAATTGTGACTAGATTTGAGAAGTTCGGAGGCCGATTTGAGAGGCAAAGGCATAACAGAATAAAGCATTACATGGTTTGCGGTAACTAACAGTTCTAAATTTGATCCTGAGGGTATGAAACCCCAGGTTTTATGATATGTGATTGGTTTTGAGGTGACGCACATGCTAGGTGACGGGCATGTAGGCGTGCATCGTAGTAATTATGACTTGATAAATTTCATGGAACTGTGTAGTTGAATAATCTGTTGTTATCCGTACATTTTTCCACATATTAGAGAAATCGAACTATAAATCATGTTTAAACCATGTGTTGACATTGTAGGGACCCACAGAGGTCGTGTACATGTTCAATTATCTGCTAAATTGCTGTTTTGCACTCGGTCACGGTTTTACTTGCATATTACATCTCAGTCTCTATTGTTCATTATTGATGCATCATATCATTACTGTTTGGGCTGCTTATCATGATTTCTGAGAGCCTGAGAGACTGGAGAGGTTGATGACTGAGTGAGGCCGAGGGCCTGATTGTGAGGATATTTATGGGATCGGGTTGCACGCTGTAACATGTTTCATTGATTTATTCCATGATTAGCTTGTTATAGCGCTAGGGCTGAAGGAGCCCCTTCAGAGTCTGTACATACCTCTAGTGAGCGCAGGTACCTACTGAGTGCGAGTGCTGAGTGATTGAGAGGAATAAATGACTGTAAGGAAAGAGTGATTGTGAGGTTGGAGTGAATGGGAGGATTGAGTGACTGTTGCTCTGAGAGGATGCATTGATTTCATTATTGGTATACTTCAGTTATAATATATTACTGTTTTGGAAATTTATGAGAGATATTATCTTCTGTTTCAGTTGAACTTGATATGAAATTACTGTTTGGGTCTTAAATGTTAATCTTGAAAGCATGCTTACCTTCTTTCGTTAGAAATTAATGTAATTGGACTTAGTTGTGAAGCTCATCACTACTTTCAGTTCTTTATTTAGTATTGTTACTTACTGAGTTGGTTGTACTCATACTACACCCTGCACTTCATGTGGAAATCCAGGTGTTTTCGGACACAGTGGGTGTTGATTTCTTTGCGCAGTTGTCTTCCAGAGATTCCAAGGTAGTTGCCGATGTTTCGCAGACCTTGTCTCTCTTTCCCTGTCTGAGAGATATTTCTTGCTAGTAAAGACCACAGATTCAGCAGAAGATTATGCCAAATTGTACATTCAGGAAATTATCTGATTATATGGGACTCCGTTATCCGTCATTTTAGACCGTTGTGCTCAGTTTAAAACGAACATTCAGAAGTCCTTTCAGAAAGGATTAGGCACAAGTTTTCCATCCTCAGAAAGATGGCCGGGAAGAGCGCATTATTTAGACACTTGAGTATATATCCTTGCATTTAAAGGTAATTGGGATGATCACATACCTCTCATTGAGTTTTCTAATAATAACACCTACCATTCTAGTATCAAGATGGCACCGTGCGAGACTCTGTATAGGCGAAGGTGTAGATCGCCAATTCGTTGGTTCAAAGTTGGTGAAGCAGAGTTGTTGGGACCAAATTTGGTCTATCAGACTATAGAGAAAGTCAAGTTGATTCTTGAGAATTGGAAGATAACTCAGAGACACTAAAAGTCCTATTCGGACATGCGGCTGTCACAACCCAACTGGAAGGTCATGACTAGCACTCGGGCCATACTTGCCGAGAACCAATGTACATTTTATCTAACCTTCCTTATTATCTTTAAGGGCCGACAAGATCAATATAGATGGTAGA